>PVJO010002515.1:83803-142057 GCA_004026905.1 Hystrix cristata | reverse complement strand
GGGTTAGTGAGGCCGAGTTCCAAATGGTCATTTTAAATCCCCAGAGCCACCTGTGACAAGCAGCTATGGAACAATGGTGTGACTCTTGTGCTCTGCTTTTATCCCTAATCAGCTCTGGATCGAGGGGCCATGCGGCCACCCACCTTGGACCCCTTCTAGAAATCCAGGAGCTCTTCCTCTTCTTTCCAGTAAAAAAAATCTCACCTCCTCCTTCGGTTTGCAACTTGATGTTTGCAGAGCCACAGTTCTGCACGCAGGGCAACGTTGTCCCTTTGCTCTTACCTACTGCTCTCTGCGCTCAGAAATGACCCGTGTGAAGCCAAAAGGGGCCCTTCCATCTCCCCATATTGAGACCAAGTTATAAGAGAAGTGGAAAGAGACAGAAGCGCAGACGATTCCTAATAGGCTGCACATCCCTGATTTTCTTCGGGTCCCGGAAGCTCAGCACAGACTCCTGTGCATCGCTGGTGAGACACAGACCACGCACCCAGAGGGGTGCAGTATTCATCAGCTTTGGGAAGGAGAAAGAGGGTGGGCACCAGTCCTGATTGAAAGCTCACTGCAGGTCACAGACGTGGCTCGACCCTCTGAACCTCCCGGGGATGGCAATGGCCCTGGAGGGCGAGGCTCGTCTTGCTGGCTAAAGGGGCTCTCCCACGGTCACATGCTGGCACAGCAGAGCTGGGCTCAGCACATCACAGTGCTTGTAACACGAGACAGCATCCTCCCTTCGGTGGCATCTATTTCTGTTTTACGTGTCGATGCTGCAGATGGAGAATGGGGCACCCTTTCTGAGGATACAACTGACCCTTGGGAGCAGTGACCCCGTTGACACCAGGTGGGAGGTGGGACTTTTCCTGTTTCCGTGTCCTATGATCCTGTTTCCACATCCCCTTTCTCCCTCTCGGGGCGGGGCACCGCAAACTCCAGGGTCTTCGGGGGCCAGGCAGGAGTGAGCCCACCGAAACGGAGGGGGCTGCGGCTGCTTAGCTGTGGCCCACTGTCTGCATGCAAGACGACGGGACACTTCTCAAAACTTCATTCAGGCTCTGACTGAACATTCCCAAAGGCTCTGATTTTTCAAGAAAACATTAAAATGGAAAACTTTAAGTACAATCTGTTGGGTTGTTTTGTTTTGTACTGAGGATTGGACCCAGGCCCTTCACACTGAGACACAGCTCCAACCCTTTTTAAAAATTTTTTTTTATTTTGGGTCAGAGTCTTGCTAAGTCACTAAGTTGCCCAGGCTGGACTTGAACTGGTGATCGCCCTGCCTCAGCCTCTAGGAATCCAGACTGGGTGAAAAAACCTGGATTTGAGGCCTCCTGCTGCCCTCAGCAGCTTCTAGACTCCTTAACAATTCCAAGCCTTGGTTTGCTAATCTGTGAAATGAGTCAGAAATACCCGCCTGACAGCTGAGAGGGGCTTAGAAGATAAGCTGTGTAATAAAAATATTTCATAAATATTTGTTCCATTCCTTCTAAAGACGGATGTGATGTCCCATAAATCCATATAGACTGTAAACAAACAAACTGAGAGAGATTATGCTGTTTTACTAACAGCTTCTTCACTTTATAGAGGACTCGCCATCACAGGCTTCCCTGGTAGATGGAGAATATGATGATTTCTCCAGTTTTAGTTTACATAGGACTTTTTTCCTCGTAAAAATAAAGCTGTATTCTGCCTTTTCTGTATCAAAGGCTGCCCCACCTGTTCTACAGGGCTGTCACTGCTGGAGGTGGAGAGGTGCCTGATGTATAATAAGCAAAGAAGGATTTTTATGGGAGCTGCCTAGCAGCTTTGTCATGGGGACTCAACAACCACAGGGTACTGCTGGAAGCACAGACTTCCTCCTCCTTCTCTCCCCTTTGCACCCCCTGTCAGCTGGTATTAGGAAAGCCCTGCCCCGCACCACAGCATGACTGGGAGGGGCACAGAGCAGGCTGTACAGCAGCAGGCACATCCGGGGCGCCCTGCCCAGGGGAATCTATCGCAGCACCCACAGGCTAGAGAGGGGATTTGAAGAATCTCAGGAACAAAGCAGGTTATGTCATGGGCTCTGCTTTTCCAACCACATCACTATAGGAAACACCTGTAGACAGCAGGAAACTAGAGGAATTAAAACTATCTGCTTGATCCCGAAAATAAAAGAAGAGAGGAAAATGGTCTCTATTCTTCCCAGGGAAAACAAACAAAGCCATATCTAGGTTGAGCCACTTCCTCTCTGCAAAGCCCAGCCCTCCTAGCCACCTCCTGGAGCAGATGTGGGCCTGGACAACTCCGTGATGGCTTAGGGTGGCTGTCCCTGTGGGGCGTGAGGCACAAGGCAGGTTCCCCTGGTGGGGGACTTCCTTACAGGAGGAAATGTGAATGGAGGCTGATCTCATTTCCTTGGGGAGAGGTGGAGCTTGCAGCCACCTCTGGAAATGAGGGGCCCACATGCTCCCCCAGTCTCCTTGACCCCAGGAAGTCTGTTCCTGGGAGCTGTGAAGAGCAGCGATGACAGATCCATCTGGGGAGGGCAAGCTCACTGGGTCTGGGCAGTTAGACATTAACAGGCCTGAGGGATGGGGGGATGTGAGTCCAAAGTAGCATGCATTGCCTGTTAAGTACAGAAACACTTTCACGCATAGTGCTCTTATAATCATTTGTCAGGTCTCAGACTTAAGGCGATCCCACAGAGCACATCTCAAGGTTCCACACTGTGCACGGTCCTTCCGCTATCCGGCCACCTGGCCATCTATTTCCACAACAGGGCACACAGCACTCCTGGGTGTCATAGTCTACGCCCAACGATACCAGAAAAGGGAACATTCTTTAAAGATCCTCCCTCCTCAGGCTGAGACCTGATTTAGATGCCTATATGATGAAAGCCCCTGAGGAAAAGCTAAAAGGAACAAAAAGGCGTTTTGCAATTCCAAAGTAACTTCTAAGTAAAATACTGATGAACGTCATAATTACCCTAATTCCCAGACCTCCAGAGTGACTCTTGGGGGCATAAAAATATATCCAGACTGGCACCCGGGACAGACACCATTGTGGCACGGCCTGGCTTCTTGCGTATGGCATAACTCTGTGTCTACTTTACGATAAATTCTACCTCGACTTCTGCGCAGCCTAGGTGTCTTCGCCAAACTTTTTCATCAAAAGAACAAAGAACCAAGGACCAAGGACCAAGGAAGTGACGGTTCCGTTTCTCACTGCATCGGGACCCGGCTTCCTGGTAACAGCTGGGCTCAGGAGCAGATTTGACGAAACATTAGATCCTGATGTCGTCCTCCACCTCAACTGCAGGAGGTCACCAGGCCCCGTCCTCTGTCCTTCATGTGTACTTCCAGTCTGGCCTCTTTGTCCTCATGGTGGCCACTTGGGTGACCATTATCTCTCCCTAATTGGTTTCTTTGCCTTTGTTCCTCTCTGCTGCCCAAATAATCTTTCTCAAATTAAGTCTCATCATGTCTTCACTTGGTTTACCCACTAGATAGGATCTACTATGGAATCAAACCATCTTCTTACAGGTTGAACATCCCTAATCTGAAATACTCCAAAATCTGAAATTTTCTTTTCTTTTTGTCTTTCCTTCTTTCTTTCCTTCCTTCCTTCCTTCCTTCCTTCCTTCCTTCCTCTCCCCTCTCTCTCTCCCTCTTTCTTTCTCTCATATACTGGAAATTGAACCCTGGCACCACTAAGCTGCATCCCCAGCCTCTCTCCCATTATTTTGGAGATAGGGTCTCACTAAGTTGTCCAGGCTGGCCTTGAACTTGGAATCCTCCTGCCTCAGCTTCCTGAGTAACTGAGATTGCAGGCATGTGCCACCATGCCCGTCAAAATCTGAGACTTTCTGAACTCCAACATGACAACACAAGTGGAAAACTCCACACTTGACTTTGTGCGATTGGTCACAGTCGTAATAAAGACTATGTGTCTAAGAGTCACAAATGAATTGCATGTTTATACTTGGGTCTCAGCTCCAAAATAACTCCTCAAGATATGTATATGCAAATATTTAAAATCTGAAAAAAAAAATCCAAAATCAAAACCGTTCTGGTCCCAACCACTTTGGATAAGGGATATTCAACTTGGATAGAATATAAGTCCTCGGTCCATCTCTCCTTCCTAAAAAGTCACACTTTCTCAATAATAATGGCAGCATTTATTGAGCATTTACTGTGCATGATGGAGATTAGTTCAGCTGATCTTGGCAGCCACCTCCCCAGCCAGACGCTGTGATCACTCTGTTGTGGATGGTGGAACTGGACTGGGGACTTGCCCAGCCTCAGAGCTGTGCTCGAGCTGGGTTTCCAGCCCTGGCCGTCCAACTCCAGGTCCTGTCCTCCCCACTGTGTGCCTCTTGAGCCTTGGGAAGAGGCTGCATTTTCAAGCCTCCCGTCTCCATGTGTCTTCTTCCTGTATCTAAGGAAGATTCGGTGGAGGCAAAGGCTGCCGGGCAGAGTCTCGCTAGGGCAAAGCTCACATGCCTATGCAGGTAAAATCTTAGCAAACGCCCGAAGAAAAGAACAGAGGCAAACTTCTGAAGCAAGGTGAGAAAACATCAACTCAAAGTTATCATTTGGGAAGACTCATGTCACTGGTAATCATTAGTGAAATGCAAAACAAGTCTAAGGTATCTTCACACAACTATTAGACTAGTTAACACGTTATAAGGATAAAAAGCCAAAGCTGCCACCATCACGGGAAAAATTATTCCCTTAAAAACTGCTGTCAGCATCACACACTGACTAATCGTCCTTTCGAGGCAATAATCACAGACTACATAATAAGAGCTTAAATTTCTTTGTCATATTTTTACAGTAAGGAAATAAAGTAAAAGGAAAGAAGGAGGCAGCTTACACAAAATTTATGTGACTGGGATTAGTGTTAGTCACATAAAGGCGAAAAATCAGAAACCTCTGAATACTACATTTTAAGGTGAACCACAGAGCCCGAAGCTAAGAAAACATTGTGACCAACAGTCAACATTAAAATGACCGATAGCCAACATTTCTAACCAATAAGGATGCACATAGCAACAAATGGCTGGAAACCCACAGGGCTGTGCACAGTCACTGAGTACAAAGAACATATAAATATACATCAGTAGAGACCGGAAGTGAACTGGAAGGCAAAACAGGGAATGTTCACTCGCTTTGAAGCTGTTCACAGTTCCCAGGCTCAGAAGATAATCACTGGGAATGTGCGGCCCCGCCGGGACAGCAGGACCCGGGCAGGAGCAGGCCTGGCTCCTGCGTGACAGCTGCTGGCATCTTGGCCCAGGCCTCGGGCTGGAAATACCCTCAGGTATCTGGCCCATGAGGGTTCAACTTTAAAGAGGCCCAGCTCCTTTCAAACTAAATCCTCTCCAGCCCGGATGATAAGACGGGAATGGTGGCCCCCCGAGGAGTGAAGCGTGAGGAGAGACGGGAGCCAGGGCCTCCTGTAACGGTGGCCGCCCTCCCATCGGGTGAGAGGACACGTCTGGGCCCGCCCCCAGGGAAGCACAGAGGGCGAAGGATGTGGCCAGTCCGTGCCAGTCCGGGATGACAGAGGGCAGGCAGGCAGGGTGTGGCTGACGGGCGCCGACATGGTCACTGTCCCTTCCCTCGCACCTGTACCCTTTCTGTCTCGGCAAGTGGACACGGCTCCCCGTGGGGCACAGTTACTGTAGAGCAGGGGCCCAACAGGAACAGCCTTGCAGGCCCCCAGAGCTCGGACTTCTGGCCTCCACACTGGGCGGAAAGGAAGCGTCACTGTTTCATCCATGGGTCTCTGGCCCTGTCCCTGCAGCTGCTGCCATGGGGCTTCCCTTCGCCACATTGCACTGTGCGCCTCTCGCTCCCAGCGTGTGTCAGGCGAAAGCGCCTTGGTGCAAGCAGAGCCGTGGTGGCCTGGGGCTCTGGCCCTTTCTCCTCTTGCTCTGTCCGTCACTGGTGCTTTCCCCTCTAAATCTCAAAATCCCTCCCTGGACAGATGGGAGTCCCCGTGGCTCCCGGACACTGACGCGACTGTGGATGGAGCAGCACGTGTGACGTGAGGCCTGGGCAGTGACCCTTCGGGGTGGACATGGCTCTCTCCCCATGACCTGGACCAGACACAAGGGTGTCAGGAAGCCCTGTGCACCCTGGATGGAAGCATCAGCCAGCCTCTGCCGCTGAGCCGGTGGACAGGGTCAGCCAGCCTGGCCTCTCGTTGTACCAGCTGCTTGGAGCGTCAAAGGGAAGCCACAGGAAGAGGAGGGAGCAGAGGCCCAAGCAGAAGGGGAACCCAGAAGGGACTGAACCCAGAGCTGTCCACCTCCCTAGCCCAGCCCCTTTTTATGTTTTATTTTGAGATAGAGTCTCGCTAAATCACTGAGTGGCCCAGGCTGGGCTCGAACCAAGGATCCCCCTTCCTCAGCCTTCTAAGAGTGCTGGGATTACAGGAATACACCACCCCCTGCTTGGATTTCAGCCAGGCTTTAAGGCTCACTCGGCTGTGCTCCTCACACACCAAAGCACACACTGTACAACACACCTTCCCAGAGGCCCGGAAGACTGAAGACACAAGAAACTTCTTCAATGTCAGGGCTGCGCCTGGGCCTCCCCTCAGCACACGCCCCTGGAAACTACTCCCCGCCCATCTGCCCTGTCCCCCAGCCCCTGCAGAAGCGGCTCTCCTGGCCTTTGGTCTGGGCGACCGAGCAGCCCCCTGAAGGTGCGCTCTTCAATCCACCCTCAGAAGCCCAGCCAGAGCGACCATCCTAAGGTCTAGTCTGATCAGGGAGCTGTGCAGCACCTGTTACTCCTTTGGATCGTGCCAGCAGCAGCAAGGGTCTGATGTAAGGTGGGCAGCACGCTGTCTGTACAGATGTAGCTTGAGCACCGGCCTTTGGGACTCCCCCTTTCAACTGGACTGCACCCCTGAAGTGCTTTCTGGGTGGAAATCCGGGCTTCTCCCACATCAAGCCCCAGAGAGGCTCTGGAGGTCTGGCGTGGCTGGAGGTCTGCCACGGTCTCCCCACTAAATCTGGCCCCATCTCACACACACTCTCTGTCCTCCAGCTAGAACATCTCTCTTTTCACCCCTCAGCTCCCTGTCTCCTCCTTGTCCTTCCAGATTGCGCTCAGAGCTCAGGTGTCACCTCTTCGGGGAGCCCATCCCCTCAGAGCCCATCGTCCCCCCGCCCCTGGGCAGGACACCCAGGTGGGACACAGCCCTGAGTCCCGAGCTAGATCTTTTAGAACCTTGAGCAAACCGCTGCGAGCACCTTCATCTTCCAACTATCTCACTGGAATGTAAGCACTCTGAGCAAGCAGTTTATTCTAACATGGTGGGTGCTCATTAAATATTCATTAAGGAAGCACTGAGCAGGTGGTCACCTCTCCTGCCAGCTCAGGCGAGCGTGCCCTGGATGCGAGGGACTTTCCAGAGGACAGCCTGCCTTCCTCAGAAGTCAGCCCAGCTCTCCAGTTCTGCTCCATCCTGGACAGGGCAAGGTTCCTGTGTCCCCAGGCTCCTGGGTGCTACCCACCCCCTCCCCTCCAATGTCATGAAATTTCCCCCATCTGCAGTAGCACCATTGGTTCACTTCCCAGGGTGTCCACAGACCCTTCTGCCACCTCCACCCTGCTGGGGGAGGGAAGATCACAGGACCAATAGGCAGCGATGCCCAGGACGGGGCTCATAGCTGGACAAATCTGTGGTCCCTTTTGCCTCACAGTCCTCCCTGGTGTATCCTGCAATTTGTGCACACCAGGTACAGGGAGCCTTGTGGAAGGAAGCAAGGAAGGAAAGAAGGGACGAGGGAGAGAGGGAGGGAGGGAAGGAAGGAAGGAAGGAAGGAAGGAGGGAAGGAAGCCGGGCTGGCTGGCTGAGTAGAAAATGTGGAAATATTCATGGAGAGCCATAAACACATTCATATCCTTTGACATAGTAATTTTACTTCTGGGAGTTGCTTTCAAGGAAATAATTCAAAAGAAGAGAAGGATACATGTACTGTTTATAGCTATGTTACATTTAATAAAGAGAAAGTGGAAGCAAATGACATGACCTAGACTAGAAAGATGAGTAAATAAATTATGATATATTTGTATAATAGAATACCACGGAGACATTTAAAATGAAAATATGACTGTGTAGAACAAGGAAATTGTCTTGGCAATAACATTAAGTGAAGAGATAGAAGGCAGAGTTGTGTATATACTGACTACAATTATGTAAGAATTATGTATGTGGCTAAAATGCACAAAGATACACAAAGTTGGAAGTAGTTATATTTGGTGGAATTGTCCTTTTTTTCTGAGGCAGGGTCTGTCTAAGTTGCTAAATTTTTCTTGTGTGCGTGTGTGGCTTTTTTGCAACGAGGTCTTCCTATGTAGCACAGGCTGGTCTCGAACCCACAGCAGTCTTCCTGTCTCCCAAATGCTGGGGTTACAGGCACGCACTGCCACACCTAGCTCTAAACTGCTAAACTGCCTAGGCTGGGCTTGAACTTGCTATCCTTCTGCCTGAGCCTCTGGAGTGCTGGGATTAAAGCACATGGCACCATGCCTGCCTTCTCCTATTTTTTTTAAATGATAAAAAGGGATAGAACTGAGGATCAGAAGGGTGCAAGAAAAAGAAAATAGAGCTGAGGGTGTAGCTCAGCAGTAAAGGGTGTGCTTAGCATGCTTGAGGGCCTGGGTTCAATCCCCCATACCCAAAAAATAAAACAAAGAAAAAGAAAAAAAAAGCTGTTGCATTAGGATGAATTTTAAAATTTTTACCTTAAGATGTTTAGCTTAATAATGAAGCAATATTTTAAAATAAAGTGACTAGGAACTACAGAAAATACCCTGAACTCAAAGTCCTAGGGGTTTCTAGAAGGACTTTTATTGATGGTAGTTTTATCATTGTTTTAAAAATAACAACAAGAATATGACTCCTTCAGACCTTCCCAGTACGGGGCTGTGGGTTTATAAACTATCTGCGGTGGGCTGATGGCCACTAAAAGCACTTAAAGACATTTACCTAATGGAGAAGTCATTCTCTCCACCCCTCTCCACTCTCTGGGCTTCCAGGTCACATGGGGGTGGGAGGGTGGGGAGGTTCTGAGGATCCTGTTTCCCTTCTGCAGCTTGAGAGACAGCTAGAGAAGGGGAGGGTCACGATCTTGGGGCCTTCTGGGTGGAGGTGGGGACAGGAAACTAGCAGGCTTGCATTGGGGCGGGAAAGAAAGTGGGAGGTTGAGTCCATCTTTCTCTTTCTCGCTCTCTTTCTCTCTCTCTCCCTCTTCCTTCCTTCCTTCTTTCCTTTCTTTCTCTCTCTCTTTCTTTCTTTCTTTCTTTCTTTCTTTCTTTCTTTCTTTCTTTCTTTCTTTCTTCCTTCCTTCCTTTCTTCCTTTCTTCCTTTCTTCCTTTCTTTCTCTTTTCTTGCCTTCCTTTTTCCTCTCTCTCCTCCCTCCTCCTCCTCCCCTCTTTCTCCTTTTCCTTCTTCTTCTTTTTAAAAGAAAATCGTTAGGCTGGAGTTATAGCTCCAACCCCAGCACCACAAAAGGAAAGCAATAGTTTACAGTCAGCTAAAGTCTCAACGCTTTGTCACACGAACAGCCGCATGAAGCACCCTTCCTCTGTCCTTCATCCTCCGTCCTCCAGCATGTGTCCAGTGTCAGGGCCTCAGCCTGATCCTCTCTGCAAGCATCGCTCACCGCCCGGTTTCTGGAAACTTCTTCTGCGCCCCTGAAGATCCAGCTCTGAATTTAATTTCCAAACGGGGTCCTGCCAAGACCTCCATGGAAACTCGGCCTGACCCAACTCCACATCACTAGTTCTTCTCTGTGTACCCAGGAACTGCATCACTCCAGTCTCTCTCTAACTCCTTCCTCCTGAAACACTCCAACCAGGTACCAAATCCTCTCGATTCTCCCTCAGTTTAGCTTTCAGCTTCTTCCACTCTCCAGTCTCAAGGCTGCCTCTCCCTGGTGCTTAGCCCTTGGCTGGACTTCAGCCTCTCAGCTCTGCCCATCCGCAGTACACGTGGTCACACCCCGGGCTCCCGAGGCCCCTCCCTGAGGACCCCATGACAGACTGAGAGAGCCTGCTGTCCACGCAGTATTCCTGTTCTGCGTTCAGCCTGCTCCCACCCAGTCTCCCGGCACTGTCTACCTCCCTGCCCCCTCTGGGGTGTACGCACCCCACATCTGAGAGCCTCTCTTCTAGTCAGTACCACTCCTTCTTGGCACCTTCACCCACTGCCACCTGTTCACGAAAAGTCTTCCTGGTTTTTAGTGCCCACTCTGATGCCCCTGCATGGAGCCTTCTCTGCTCACACGGGTGGAGAACATGCCCTTCTCCCGTCGTGAAGCTCCTCAGCTGTGCCGTCTTGCAGCCCGCCAGGCCCTTCAGCACATCCCGTACCTTGCTCTCTTTACCTGGGGATGTGTGACTTCCCACCACCACCGCTGAACCTTCAGCTTGCTGAAATACCGTCTTTATCTTTCAGTCTCTTTGGGGACCCAGACAGTATTTTTCATGCAGCGGGCCCCCAAAATATTTCTGGAACGATCTAACAGATGCCTGCGTATTCCAAGCCGGGTCTGTCCCACACTGGAGGGGGAGTTTTCCTAAAGCTAAGCAAGGACTTCACATTCATCCCTGTTTAATTTCATTATGTTGGTTTTGGCCTGGCGTTCCATCCTATATAAATCATTTTGAATTCAAATATGTCATGTAGCATATTAACTATCCCAGCTGTGGGTCATCTGGATTCTTTCTATTTTTCACTCAAGTCATTAACAAAACAAGTCATTGAACGTGTCAGGGCCCACGACAGAGCCCTGGGGCCTGCCACTGGAGAATTTCCTTGGGAAGGACCTAGGCTCCTTAATGCCAATACTCAGGCCAAGAGCGCTCAACCTACTTGGAATTCATCTCACCAAAAAATGTAATGTGACTATTGGCGGAGTCAGAATGCTTGTGTTGGTATTTGAAAGCACTCAACTCCTTAAGCCCAGCCAGAACCTCCGGACCAGTGTCCGCTGTGATGGTTGGGACGGTGGTAGTATTAGCTATCTCTGCGCCCTGCCCCCCATCCCGGCTCAGCAACCCAGCAGGTCTCTGCTGGAGCTGTGACAGGCAAGGACGGGTCAAGGCAGGAGAAGCAAGGGAGGAGAGGAACAAAGTTCTACAGCCGACCCCCCATCTACCATCACCTCCCGCATTTCAGTTACCTGCCGTCACGCACTGTCTGAAAATATTAAACGGAAAATTCCAGAAATTAACAACTTCTAAGTTTTAAATTGTGTTCCTTTGGAGCAGCAAGTGACTCTGCCCTCTGTCCCTCGGATTCTTGCTGGGTACACTACCTGCCTGCCGGTCATGGAGCAGCTAGCAGATCTGAGCAATACCACTGCTTGTGTTTGAGCGATTCTGACTTTAGTTGATTGATTGTGGCCTCAAAGTGCAGAAGTAGCAATGCGGGCAATTCAGAAATGCCAGAGAGAAACCACCAAGTGGTTCCTTTAAGTGAGAAAGTGAGAGTTCTCAAATAAGAAAAACATCATATTCTGAGGTTGCTGAGATTTAGCATAAGAATGAGTCTTCTTCCCATGCAATTCTGAAGAAGGAAAAGAAAACGCTTGCTAGTTTTGCTGTTGCGCCTCAAACTACAAAAGCTATGTCCACCGTGCGTGCTAAGTACTTAGTTAAGAAGGAAAAGGCGTTCAACTGTAGGCTGTAGGACCCTGCAGCTTCAGGCCCCCACTGGGGGTCTGGGAACCTTTTAGGCAAGGGGAACTACTCTCCTTCCCATTTCCTACTCCTTATTTCACCCCTCTTCCAGGGTGAAGGCTCAAAACACACTTTGCTGTTTCTTCTTTTCCCGCCCTTTCTGTGAAACGCATTCATTAAGCCAACAGATCTCCCCTTCCGTGGGCCGTGGCCACCCTGAGAGCCTGTGCTCAGTCGGGTCTGCTGCATACAAAGCCCTCAGCCTCGCAGGCTCCCGTCTGGACTCCTGCGCAGCACCGTCCCCAAGGCCCAGGCTCCTGCAGACGTCCAGAGAGCTTCGCTAGCAGAGGACTGTGTGCAGTATGTGCCGACCACTCCTCTGTCACAGACTCCTGGACTGGAGGGGACATCAGACGACCTCTTGCCATCCTGCATCCCAGTCGGAGCTGCACGAATGCGTGCGAGGCGGATCTCTCCCAAATGACTACGAACTCTGCAGATCCACTTACTCATGGCCAGTATGTGCCAGGCACTGTCCGAGGCACTGCACACAAACGTGAACTCATGCGGTGCTCATACAGCCCTCTTAGTTAGGTGCTATTGTTATTTCCATTTTACAGACAGGAAACCAAAATGCAGGGAAGTCACAAGCTAGTAAATGGCAAAAGTCAGGACTCAAACCTGGTCATCCAGCTCCCGGGCCTGAGCTCTCAACCCTGGTCACTGGTCATGGTTGCTGCCAACCTGTCCCTCCACGTGGCAGTATGGACGCTGCATACCATAAGAGAGAAGGGACGTATCCTAGGATACAAGGGTCTCTGATGGGGTTTTCAGAGCTCAGAGTTTCAAGGCGATATGGGAAACTGCTTAAGAAAGTAAGAGTGGTAGAAGCCTATTTTCCTTACCACTGCATAGATCAGAGCTTTGTCTACGCTATAAGAAGTCTCCTTGCCTTATATTGGCAGGCTCACTGTCCCACAGCTCTGCTCATAGTCACCAGTGTCACACTCTTTGCCCTCCCTTCTGCCACTCTCAACTAGAAGACACACTCAGGATTGTTACAATTTTCACAACATCGAGTCAATTAGTATTAACTCCACTGCCATGAGTTTGTACAAGGGCTATGCACAGATGGTCTTATTTCCTTTCAAGATAGCCTGTAAGGCAGGCAAACCAGGTGTCCGTTTCACAGACGGAGGAACTGACCAGGACCCCAACGCTGGTAATCGACACTGGATCTGAAACTCGGGTCTCCTGGTCTTTCTCTTGCACAGTATCCCTGTTGGCCTAGCACAAGCTCAGTGATCCAACAAAGGGCACAGAGGGCAGCAGGCAGCCTGTTGCTACCAGGGCCTTCAAACCCCACCGCAGATTCCAGTGTACTCGAAGGCTGACCCGCTCCATATGCACAAAAGGCAGGGCTTGGGGACAAGGCTTGTGAGAAAGGGTGGTAGCTTTATGTGCGATATAAGTACACAGAGGGAAAAGGCACAGATTTCCCATCCACTGTGGGGGAATGCTTTGCAATCAGTAAGGCTTGCAGATAATCCAGCCCTGCTGGCATAGCAATAAGCAAAGGGAGGTGCAAATCCATCAGAGCTAAACACTACCTCTCCACGGCCTGGTTCACGGAACTGGCTGTTCCAGGACTCAGGTGTTCAAGAAATCATCCCAACAGCTGCATCTAATGGCTACGTTTGCATTTCTCCGATAGGTTTTCTTGTAGAAATGGGATATATATGCATCCCCTGGCTGCCTCTTCAAACCAACCTGCCTCTCAAAATCAACCCCAAAGCACAAAGGACAATTAGCGTCACTGAAAACATTCTTTGTGCTGGTGAAGCAGCTTTCATGTCAACCAGGAAGAACATCTCCAGCCACAAGAGCTGCGGGAGTCTCACAGGAGTGAGTCTGTGCGGTACAGATACCCACTTCCCTCCCCAGCCTTCGCGCCTCTGTGGGCCGAGAGACACGGTCCTACTTCCAGACCCAGCTCAGAGATCATCCGCTCTGAGCCCACCAGGCCACTACAGATGTCCACGCACTATTTCTAGCTCTCACCATTTGGGTCCACAGGACAGTCCTTCCTGGGCCCTCTGGTCATCTGCAGCTGGGTGGTGCCTTCTGACCCTTCCAGGGAAAGCATTTTAACTTTCCTTCCTGCAACAGGGCTCTGTCAGCTTGGGTCCCAGAAGGGGGACAACAATGACACGGGGCAGAACCCCAGCCTACATGGCTGCTGTTTTCAGTCACTAAAATTGTGGCATTGCTTGTTAAAGCAGCGCTAGCCTGTCACATAACTTATGTGAGAATGAGTTACTCCCTGACTCTGCAGAAGCAATCCTGTTGTTTTGCAATCATTTCTTTGATCTCCAGGCCCCTCTCCACCTCCAGACTAACTGTCTTACTAATTCTTATTTGGTAACTGCTCAGTACATGTCTTCAAATAAGTGAATGAAAGGATGAATCAATGAATGAGGTATTCGAGAACAGGATAGAATGAGATCACACAAAACGTCATTTTATAATTTTGCTAGGCATGATCTTTTATGAAGGTATGGGTGATCCTCAAAAAATTGTTTTTCTTCAGTGCTGGGGATTGAACCCAAGGGTTTCCCACTGAGCTGCATCTCTAGCCCCTCTTTTTCTATTTTCTTTGAAGACAGGGTTTTATCTCACCAAGTCACAAGTTGCTCAGGCTGGGCTTGAACTCTTGATCCTACTGCCTCCGCTTCCCAGAGTGCTGGGATTACAAGAATGTACTACCATCAGATAATTTTGAGCAGCGCTCCTCATCGGCCTGCTAGCAACATAGTTATCTCACTGGAAGGGCCCAGATCTGGGAGAGATGATTGTCTCCATGGAAATGCTGCCTAGCACCCTGGGGATCTTCCCTTCCTCCCCTCCCACCTGGAACTCTCCAGACAGAGAATTGTACCTGGGGTCCCCACACCTCTATTGGTGTAGAGAGCAAGGCTGTTTCTGCAGCTATTTAAGAGGTAAGAAATTAGTTACACAGCAGGTAGCAATGACTATCCATTCATGATTCACCCCCAGAACACGGGGATAGATATGGAGTGTTCACAACACAGCCTAATAATAACTGAGGGTTCACCTCGCCAGCCCTGAGTCTCCTACCTCTGCACAGACAGATTTCCTGCTGTAAAAGGGTGAAGGGTGAGTCCTTTCCTTCCTAATCCTTGGAGGCTGTGAATGCTACCTTACATGGGAAAAAGGGTCTTTGCAGATGTATTTAAGGGCTTTGAGGTGAGGAAATCCTCCTGAACTATCAGTGAGGCGCCTAATCCAATGATGCCCCTAGAAGGGATGCACAGGGAAGGCAAGGCAAAGGTTGGAGAGGTGTGTCCAAAAGGAAAGAACATGAGCCCCGGGTGCTAAAAAGACGTGGAATGGATTCTCCCTTAGCACTTCTGCAGAGAGTGTCCTGCCGATGCCTTGATTTCAGATTTCTGGCCTGTAGAACTGTGAGACAATAAATTTCTATTGTTCTAAGCCAGCTGGTTTGTGGTCATTTCTTAGGGTGGCCCTGACAAACTCGTGCCCCTGGGGTCTGCACCCGAGTACTAGTCTGCAGCACCGGGAATCTCAGAGGGTCCTACAGATTCCCCCAGGGAAAACCAGGCTGCGGAATCGCCCCTCTTTTCCTCCCGACCCCTCCAAGTCAGGCCTTCACCGGGGATGTGGGCACACCTGGGCGACAGGGCCCAGGGCTCCTCAAGAAGGCCCTCGGGGGCGCGCCGGGAAGCAGGCCAGTGAGGGGCACAGCGCTGCACCTGGCAGGCTGGTCTGGCCCTGGCTCTGGGTGCCCCGGGCCTTGCCGAATCAATGATAACAGTGTGCCCCTCCCAGCCTCCCTATGCCACAGGAAGCGGAGATGAGTAGGGAAACCCAGGACACTGAACTCCCAGGACTTCAGAGCACAGCACCCAGTGCTGGGCAGGCAATAAAGTAACCAGGAGCTGCTTTGAGCAGAGTCAGAGCATCCGATTCCATCACTGACCTAGTCCCCTTCCTCATCGCCAAGACAGCCACAATTTAAAGGACAGGCTCATTCTGGCTCCTGCTTACAGTCTGCAGCTGGCTGGCTCCAAGGCATAAAAGGCAGGGCGGGGCACAGAGGAAGGAAAGCCGCTCAGGCATGGTGGCCAGGAATCTGAGAGAGAGTGAGGGGACCAGGGAGATAGTCCCTTCCAGGTCACACCCACCGCGAAGGCTCCTTTGTCCAGGCCCCACCTCCTAACTGTACATTTAGCTACAAACTCATCAGTGGGTGACCCAACCACCTTTCACACACATGAGGCTTTTGGGGGACACCCCAGATCTAACCATTATAGCCGCTAACTGACTTCAAGCGTAATGGTTGGTAAATTGTGCTCAGTATCCTCATCTGTAAAATCAAGGAGGATGAGAGAAAGTGCTAAAGTTCCTTCTTGCTCGCAGAACTCTTACACCATAAGCATTAATTTTTAAAAACCCACTTCCTTATTGCCTTAGGTATTGGCATCGGCTTCCCCTAGAGACACACTGACGCCTTTCAGAAGTCTTCTAGACGCTGGACGAAGGCTCAGTCAATCTGGGCCAGACCTTAGCAGCCCCACCCTTGGGCCAGGGCCTCTGCCAGGCGCTGTGACCTGGAGGAAGGTGGGCCGGGGTGAGTGCTGAGCTGAGCGCCTGTGGTTTCCCTGAGGGCCACATGGGCCGCAGTGGGGCAGCCAGGGTTTCTCTGGAGCAAGAGAAACAAGGGCTCAAAGATCCCACCAGGTGTGTGTGGGCGGGTGTTCAAATGTGGCTTTTCTGGTAATCACCTTCCAGATCTGAGCAAACTAAACATCTCAAAGCCTCAGTCTTCTTTTCTATCAAACAAATGTAACAGGATTTGTTGAGGATTTATAAAAAGATACATTTGTGCAAAACATCTGTATATGGCAGGCATTCAACAAGTGGTGGTTATGGCCACGATGACGGCAAGCTTTTTAGGTCTCTCCCACACTGCCATTGGAGTGGCTACTCAGAAATGAATTTCCCACTATTCATCAAAACATATCTCAAAAGCCTGACAAGTCGGGGACCTGAGGCCTGGGAACACATTTGAGAGGCTGAGGTAAGGGGGCTGTCCCGCTGGGTGGGAACCGTGTCCATCTAGCTCACGGTCTGGAATGAGCTATGGGGGTGGGGGCGCATTGGGGAGGCCCGGAGGAGGCAGCAGCCTTCTAGGGTGCGCCATAGGAAGGAAACCCTTCGTGGCCCCTGGGGTGGGTGCCTGGGCCAATTGTCCAATAGCTCAGCTTCTCCTTTCTGTGGCCCATGTGGCCGGGCGGGTGCTGGCACATGTGGGCAGCTGTGGCCCCTCCGTCCACCTGGCTCGTCCTGGGCGGCCTCCGGGAAGAGTATCTGTGTTGGCTTTGCAGCCTGCAGGGGTGGGGTGCTCAGCCTGGGCAAGTGAGGGGCTGCAGGAGGAGGGCGGGTGGGAACAGGACACTGGCATATGCATGGTTCATTCCCAGGGTCCTCTCATCAGATGGTCAGCGACTTGGGGGTGACTTCGGAGGCCCTGCCCAAAGGTGTCCCTTGGGGCCGAGAGCCTGTTTCATGCCTACATCCTCAGCATGAGCCTGTGGGTGCAGATGTGGGCAGGAGTGGGCCCAGCTTGGCTCCAAGTGCCAGTTTGCAGCAGGATCCCCAGCGGCAGAAGCACATGGATTCTCTACCTCCCATCAGGAAGAAGCTGACTCTGAACTCCCACATGCCTCAGTGCTGGCCGAGATAGCATCTTGTATTTTTATGTCATGGCATGTGTGTATATCTTATTTCCCCTAACAGAAGCGAACTCCTTTTATGGCAGGAACCACACCTTACATTTCTCTGTATCTCCCACCCAGGCCTCCACCTCCGAACAGCTTTATCTCACTCCATTCTTTGGGAATAAACTGCATAGTTCCCAAGCACGCCATGCAGTCTCTTGCACCAGTAGCTTTGTTCTTGTCAATCCCTCTGATTGAAAGATGCTCTTCCCAATGCTCTGCACTTGGTTAACTTCTATTCATCCCTCAACACTCAACTCAGAAAGCGTCTCTAATAGGAAGCCCTCTCAGAGCCCCAGCCTGGATGTGACACCTCTCCTCCGCATAAGTATCCATCCCTCTGCTCTGCAAGTGTGTGCCCAGAGTGTGAGTTCTTCAAGGACCACCAAGGTGATGGACCCATGTATGGCTAGACCTAGTGCCTGCAAGCAGGAGGGGCTCAGTGCTTGTGTTGTTAAGCCTAATTAAAAAGCTAGTGTGGATGTGGTGGTGCCTGCCTGTAATCCCAGCACTTTGGAGGCTGAGGCAGGAGGACTCCTTGAGACCGAGGCCAGCTGGGGGCACATAGTAAGTTCAAGGCCAGCCTGAACTACTTAGCGAGACCCTGTCTCAAACAACAACAACAACAGAGCTAGTGTGTGACACCCAGTGCATTGCCACCAATTGATTAAGGATGATCCAGCCCAGGAGGGAGTTGCAATGCTAGCCCCCAGCCAGGAGAATGTCCCAGCTGCAGTGTGTGAAGATGTCTGGATACTGCAAACACAACCAAGGCACAGGAGCTATCTATGACGCGATGCCATATCCTAGCTTGGAAGAATGTCATCCCCAACGTCCAGAATGGCCAACCCCCAAGAGTAAACTCCAGTGGTGTGTGTGTTTGTGGGGAGGTCTCCTCTCTGAGAGAGCCATCGGGCTTGGATGGCAGTGGCTAGAGGCCCTTTCTCCACAATAGGATTTGACTCACTCAAATGCATAGCTTTTACAGGCTTCGCCTCCTGGGCTCGGCAGTCTGTCAATCCCCACAGTTCCAAAGAGACAGCTATTCAGAAAGCCCCAAAGGAAATAAATGGGAAGCTTACTGCCCCAGAGACCAAAGGACAAGGCCTGTGTCCACTCTGTTGTGGCTCAGGTGGACAGGGAGGTGATGCACTCATGAAGGGCTCCAGGTGAGGCAGCTCGTTAGGGTGGCAGTAGAGCTGCACTGTGCAAGTGGCGTCACAGTACCATCCTGTGCACAGCGAGATAAATGCGAGGAGCATATTGCTTTTGTAATGAAGCTGTGATAAGGTGAGAACCATCCCTCCGACTGACTGCCGAGGTCACAGGCAGAGCTACTCCCCAAAGAGAGGAAAACGCAAGCTGCTGGCTTTCCAAAGGCCCCATGGCACCTCCACCTGGGCCAGCGCACCTCTCAGCATTGGTCTGCTCCCCTGCCACACTGCGGGCCTCTGGGAGACCCATCCTCTTATTCCACCCAGAGCTCTGCGGCTTCTCCAGTCTGGTGAGTTGAGCAAGGGCAGTCAGGCAGGCTTTGCAAGCCTCAAATATTATCCCTGGAGGAAGGCAGGGCTGCCTTCAGATTTCTCTGGAACTGAAATGCTTTCTCTTGTGGCCCTGATAAGATTACCAGCGACTGAGCCACCCGTGGTCAGATTTCCCACGGAGCTGCAAGCGCCGGGCTCCAGCCTTCCTGGCCCGGACGGCGGCGTGGTGTGGCTCAGGCTGGAAACCTGACTCCTTCCCAGGAATGCACGCTTGCCCTCCTGCCACACCCAAAACTGTCGCCATGGCCCAACAGATGGGCCATCTACTCAAAGGAGGACACAGGTCGCCAGGGGCATGTAGGGTACCTGGACATGCTCCTGAGTCCCCCACAAACCTAGCTTCTAGGTCAGTGTAATCCCTGTCTGCGACCCACCAGCTCCAACCAGCAGCCAGTCATGGCTCAAGGAGACGTGGGTCAAAAATCAGGAGGGCCTGTCAGGGGCTCTACCAGAGCTTCACAGGGACATGGCGGAATGATCCTTTAATAAGGCATGGAGGTTCCTATGTCCCAGCAATTTTTTAAAAAATGTGGTAGAAAAATGTTTAATGATGGCTGGGTGTGGTGGCACATACCTATAATCCCAGCATTTAGGAGGCTGACAGGAGGATCACCTTGAGTTCAAGGCCAGCCTGGGCTACATAGTAAGTTCAAGTCCAGCCTGAACTCTATAGCGAGACCCTGTTCTAAAAACCAAAAAAAAAAAAGTTTAATGAGGCACAAAGATATAAGTGAAAACATAACTTATGAAATGAACACATTATGTACACACATGCACACACACACACACACACGTACACCCTTGTCATAACTAATCCTGAAAATCTGTGAGAATGAAAAGACAGGACAGCCCTATATGAGGCACGATCAAAATACATGGTGAAAAGTGCAAGGCCCTGAGCTGCATCCCAAGTACCACTCCAACAGATGTATGGTGAATGTTGCTGCCGAGTTCCATCCAACAGAAAGGCAGGATTGTAAAAACATTCCCGGGTGTTCACCAGACCTGGCACCGTGCAATTTCTGGCTCTTCCCCAAAGTCAAAATGACCATGAAAGGTTTTGAACCAATTCAAGACATCAAGGCAGCCACACAAGACAACTAAAGGCACTCACGAAAGAGGACATCCAAAACGGCTTCAGAAAGTGGTGAGAATGATGGGGCGTGTTCAAAGTGAGTAGGAGCGTTTTGAAAGGGATCAATGGCAAATGTTTCTTTCACTGTATAAACTTTAAAACTTAAACATTCCCCACATATTTTTATCATACCTCATTTTTTTTGTTTTTTTAAAGTAACTTTTAAACACAAAATCTGGTGTGTAATAAATGAATAAATATTGAATAAGTGGCTGAATGACAAATAATACCTAGGAAGGTCTTGATCTTATATCAGGAAAAAGGTTTATTTATTATCTCCACCTAGAAATTCATTTGTTCGGTGGTCATAAAGTTCAATTTTTATGGACTAGATCCTTTGTCTGTTCAACTAAATAGCAGACACATGGCTGTGGAGAGAAACATCTAATTTTCATGTTATCTACTATTTGGTTGAACAAATGAAGGATGTAGTCTGTGAAAATTAAACTTTTTTCAAGTACTATTAGGCTGTTTGGGAGTTCCTACAGTTTATATTTAAGTAACCGAGAATATACATATAAATTTAATGTTCTAAGTTTCCCACTCTTTCTTTACTGTACATCCATGTCCATTGGGTTCCTATCTACCATAACTTTACTTATTATCTCTTCTAGAGAAGAAACGCATTTGCGTCCTGCAGATCTGTGTTTCTCATGGAATGCTGGAAGTATCTACCTAGGACAATCGAACCAACATACCTAAACTCTGCCTTTTTAAAAACATCTAATCACCCCTCAAATCCAATCATGAGTAAAATAAGAGATGGTAAAAATGGGGAGGTGGATTCTGGAGATGGGAAAGGGATTTGGGAAAAGGGGGAAAAGGCACGGTGGGGGGGGTAAAAATAATTGAGATACACACGATATGTCTATGTACCAATTCCCTAAGAGGAATGTAATTATTATGTATCACAAATGTATACAATAAAAAATACAACATTTTAAAAAGGGAAAAAAATCTGATCTTTCTCTCATTTCCAATAATACATTTACTCACTCAGCAAGTCTTTACCGAGTGTCCATTAGGCCCCAGATCTATAAGGACAAACGGCTCCTGATCCCCAGGCCTCCAGGGACCATCACCATGCTACCTGGCGTGCTCTGAGATCGCTGTAGGGCACCTGGGAAGGCTTCGGGGAGGAGCGACTTTTGAGCAGCTGACTGCGAGGGGGCAGGTTCCCTGCTGCTCTTTATCAGGTGAACTTTTATTGGGAATTGAAGATTCTCTCTGAAGCTCTGTGCTCATCCCTGGAGACCCAGAGAGCTCCCACAGGCTGTGACCCCTTGTGCTGCCCCTGCCTGGCACCCTGGAGCACTCCACTCTTCCGGGCACCCCAGGGAGCTTGAACCACAGTGGTTTCTGCCTTCTGCTCTAGCACATGGTTTTGTTTTTCTTTTCTTTTCTCTAGCACATGGTTTTGCCCTTTTCCATCCCTATTGTCTCTCAAAGTCAGATTGCACTGCACTCTCCAAAAGCTTCCCTTTCTGCTCTGTGAACTGACTACATTTCTGCCACAGAACCCTCCAGCATCAGAGTCACTGCCAGAGTTGCCTACTTTCCATGGAGCGGAACCCAGGGCCATCTCCACGCCGGCCTCCCAGCTCTGCAGCGGTCTCTATGGGCAACACAAAAAGGTACCCTCTGGGGGCATAAGGCAGGAGGTCAGTTTGCATAAAGAAAAAGTCACGTGGCTTGGAGGTCAGCTCCCACTCGCCACTTGGCCAGCATCTACTCTACTCAGTGGTCCTGTAGCTTTATCTCATTACTTGCATTTCTCCACTCTTACTGCTTCTTGGCCTTTGTTTCCAGTCAAATGGCCTACTTTCCTGAACAAAGGTGGCATGTTTTTCCTTTGCCCAATGCCTTAGGCCTTCTCCTCCTCACCATCACCTTCCTTTCTGGGCTTCTTTTTGAGCCTCATCTGTCCTGGAATCCTGCAGGTCTCAGCGTCATCATTCAGCACACACTGACTGGAGAATTACGTACAGGACAGAGCAGAGTGAGCCCCTGTGCCCTACTGAACTGCGAGGGTTTAGAAGACAGAGACTAGAAGACCCCTCCAGAGGGCTTACTGTGGCCCAAGCAATGACAGATGCTGGTGATAATGACAAAGTAACTTTAAGAAACAATTTTCCAAAGACTTCCAACAGCTGCGTGGATTCTAGAGAGCAGTTACTGAGAAAGTCTTGTTGGTCTGATTTGAATTCCTGATACTGGAAAGTAATGCGACTCAGCTTCTTCCCCTTCTTGTCTCAAAGTGGAGTTCACCTCTCAAAAAAGGGTTTTAAACTGAGATTTTCAGGAATCCCCAAGCCTGCTCCTGCTCATCACGCCCCACCATAACAAGCTCACTTCCTGGCTGACATCACTTCCTCAGCCTTTGGCTTCCTTTTCACCTCTTTCACCATTACTAGCAGCTGCGATTTTTTTTTTTTTTTCAGGTGGTATTGACAAAGAAACTTCAGAAACAGTCACTCCCAAAGAACAAAACCATGCTTGGGCGGATGCAGACCGATCTGCCGGGCTTCCTGGCCAGCGAAGCTATCCCTCCACAGTCCCCCACCCGCAGTGCACCAGGGATTTGGGCATCTTGGTAGAAGCCCTCTTTGGTTCCTGTGCATCTGCATTTGCACACGGGAGGGCCTTCTCTTTTCATGCCTCCACCCCCAAGCCACACAGGAAGTTGCTCAGCGGATAGTTTTGGGGCCTCCGCCACCCACTGTTTCTTCCTCAACTGAGGGAGGAGAGAGTTTCCCTCTGGAAGGCACCCTTGTTGTCTCCCTAGAACAAAGTGTAAACTTGCCTTGGCC
Organism: Hystrix cristata; assembly: GCA_004026905.1. NCBI lineage: Eukaryota > Metazoa > Chordata > Mammalia > Rodentia > Hystricidae > Hystrix > Hystrix cristata. The sequence goes on along the minus strand of PVJO010002515.1, from coordinate 119,062 downwards.
CTCACACAGGAGCCTGCTTTGAGTTTAAATCTGCTTTCCTCTTTATGCCCAATTCATTTTTGCAAGAGATGAGACAGGTCACACAGCATAAAGAACCTCCAGCCTGCAGCTTAAGGCACTCTTGTTTTCTCCTAGAGGAGGGAACCTACAACTAGGACAACTTCTTCAGTGCTCTCTCCAGGCCCAATATATCGGGGGGGGGGGTCTCCTGGGCTGGCTCCACCTGCTGAGCTCTGTGCTGAGTGCCTGAGTGTCCCTGCCCTGCACATGTTTCGACAGAGAGTGCACCCCGCTCCCTGAAGTCTCCCTGAACAACATGACCCTTGTCCCTTGAAGACAACTAGTTGAGCTGAGTGTCTAGGACAAACCTATTATTGCCTCTTTGAAGAAGGCAAGCTAGGAGTCTAGCACAGGAGGGACGAGCAGTGCTCAGGCAGGGAGCTTGGTGTGGGGAAGAGATAGCAGTTACTGTGAATCCAGATCGCTGCAGCCCACAGCCCAGGGAGGAGCACGGTTTCCTCCTGAATGTCAGTGGGAAGCACCTTAAACCTACATAAGACTTGTACTTTCTCCTTTTCTCTTTTCAAAAGCCCCAGGACCTGACAAGGCTGACTCAGGTGAAACGACCGGTCTCAGTTGCAAGGGGGAAATCCACAGATGCTTCCAGATGTGGAGAAGGGAAGGATTTGGGGGATACGTCTTTGATGGAAGGTTGTTGCCGGGACCCCACAAGGTTGGAACGGCATAGGAGAGTCCCCAGGGTTTCAATCAGTTGGACCTCAGCCTCGTCACCCCTTAGATATGGGCAGCGCACCCCAGTACACACAGTCCCGCAAAGCTGGGGATGTAGAGGAATCTCAAGTTTTTTCAGAAATAAGCTCATTTGACCGCCCGAGGAGCGGAGCTTTGCAGACAGTTATGAAAGACAGGACAGGCGCAAGGGGGACTTCAGGAGCCAGAGGACAACCGGATTCCCAAAAGGCCAGTGTGCAAGTGCAACGGGAAGCCCAGACTGGCAGAGAAGTGCCAGCCTCCCTTGGCAGCCTGGTTCTGCTTCGGTCCCCGGCTCTTCAGAGTCAAGGGCTTCTGATTTCTGCCAGTTTTTCTGCTCACACATTTACCCATTCGTGAACCTTTTCTGCACCTACTGTTTTTGTTTAAAGCATATAATCACCTAATCAAATACCTGGTTCTCTTGAAGGCGTCCTCCCTTCGCGCGTTCCCTGCCAAGCCCTCGCCCGCCCCAGGGGTCCCCCAGGTAGCACCAGACACGAGGAGGCACCCGGCGGCAGGGATTCGCCCTTCTTCTTGGCAGCCGCCAGGAGCCGCGCGCTCCCTGCCCCGGGCTGCCCGGGGGAGACGGGGCGCCGAAGGCCCGGCCGGCGTCTTTACCTCCATGTCCTGCGGGTCGTCCTGGCCGGAGTTCGCGGTCCCCGGGTCCCTGTGCGCCCAGCCGGGGCGAGTGGGCGGCGCGCGCCGAGCTGCGCTCTGCTGCGCTCGGCTCCGCGGAGAACCAGGAAGGAGCCGGCGGCGGAGGAGGGGCGGGGAGGGAGGCCGACGATCGGGGTTTAAATTTAGACTCGAATCTAAACAGATACTGTCCCTCCCAATCTGCCCAAACATGGATGGGCAGCCGCCGCGCCCCCTTTCTCGCGAAGTTTCTCAGGACCCTGGGCCTCATCCTTCTCCACCTCTCTCTCCTTGAACATGCTTGCTTTCTTTTTGCTCTCCAAGTTAGAATTGGCTTTCCATGCTTTTTATTCCCTTCCTTTCCATTGCTTTCTTTTATGTCCATCCTGTCTGCTTTCTTTCCTTCCTTCTCCCTTTCTCTTTTTCGGTTGCATTAATACTTCACCTGATTTCCCTGGAGTCCTGGGGCACTGGGAGGCATTAGCAGGGTGAGACCCGCCAGGGGCCCTTTTCCCTCCACATCTCTTTTCTTCTCCACCTTCCAGCTCTCATTTGCAGCAAACTATTATCAATCTATGTATCTGCCATTTTTATCTATGTATCAGGAGAAGGAGGAGGAGAAAAGCAAGGAATCCAAGCAATGTTTTCCATGCTCCTCTCAGAAGTAAATCTTTTCCCCAAATCTGCTTTGATTCATGCATTCGGGTTTGTGGGAATTTGGGCTCCCACAAACTGCTAGCTAAAGGGCCTTTTTCTCCATTCCTATTAAATATAGTCCAGGGCAACAGGATTCCCATAGGACCCAGCTTAACAACCCTCCCCCAGAGCTGTCCCAGCCCTCTGGGCAGCAAAAAGGCTGCGTGGGAGGGATGTGGGGACTGGAGTCCTCTCCAAGGTCATTGTCCCATACCAGTTTAGGCACTGGCCTCTTCCGGGTCCTTCCTTCCAGGCACGGGGAGGAAACGCCTGCGGAGACCTGCAGGTGGAGGGACTGGCTGGCAGGGACGGCTCTGTACTGTCCTGTAGCATTCATCTGTCCCCAAGCTCTGGCCTTAACTCAGTCGGGGAAAAGGAGAGCCGTCCCCAGAGGGGACAGTGCAACAGGCGCTGGTGAGAGCTGTGCAGGACACAAGCTGAGAACTGCCCTGATTCTGCTTCTCATCACAGACCATCTGTGGCTCGCAGGCGCTGCCATTGCTGCTTTGGGTACCAGTCTTGGACGTACGGCCACCTCCTGTCATAAACCCTTCCAAGGGCTGACTTTCTCCATCAAATGCCAGGGTGGTCACTAGCTCATTTGACTCCGCGGAGCTTAGGGCCAAGCCCCCTGCTTTCAAAAACAGACAGATGGAGCCAGGCAGGGTGGCGCATGCCTGGAATCCCGGGGCTCAGGGCGGAGGCAGGAGATGGCTGCAAGTTTGAGGCCAGTCTGGGATACAAAGTGAGTTCAAGAGCAGCCTGAAATACACCACAAGACCCTGTCCCCCAAAACAAAACCAAACAGCAACAAAAAGCCCAAGAAAACAGACAGGTGGAGGGTTGAATTCCAACTCTGCTGCTCGCTAGCTGTGTTTCCTCAGGCCAGTCGCTTCACCTCTCTCATCTTCATGTTCTGCGCCTTTACACTGTAGTGGGCACTCGGGAAAACGTAGCTATTTTTATATTGCTTATCTACTGTACAAGTTTCAAATGAATGAGGTCCTGATATTCCTTTTACTTAGAACCAAGCCCTTTGGGGCTAATGAAAGAGTCCCCATGCCCAGGAATTAATGGGGAGTCCCTCCCGTTCCAGCCACATAGTGCAGAAGCAGGGGTGCTGGGGCAGGGCCAGCAGCGGGGAACTTGAAACGCGAACTTGTGCTTGTGAGTCTTTTCCTTTCTTCTTTGTAGAAGACTGGACTGAGCTTATGATGGGAAGCTTATGATGGGAAGTCGCTGGCTATCACTGTGACTTCTTTCTTCTTTGTTTTGTTTTGTTTTGAGACAGGATCTTGCTATGCAGTTCAGGCTGGCCTTGAACTCATTATGTAGCCCAGGCTGGCCTTGCACTTGTGGTGATTGGCCTGCCTCAGCCTCCCGAGTGCTGGGATTACAGATGTATGCCACTGAGCCCAGCTTTTCACTATGACTTCTAACCCTGCTTCCTGAGGCCTTTGCCTTCTTCCTCCACTGGATCCTCCTTACTGCTCAGATGCATCCCCACCCCCACCACACAGGTTCTGGCTACACGAGCAGGAAGGCGGAAGTGCCTACCTCAAGGAAACCGTTAGCCCTGATAACATCACCGTCACCCAAGGTGACTTGCAGCAGCTGTCCACGCCCTGCTCAGACCCTCCCCAGGCAGAAAACAGAGGACCCAGGAGGCAAATGTGTGTAGATTCCCTGCTCCCAGGTCTCAAGAGCAAAACAGGGTGCTGCTGCTGGGTGGCAGACAGAGACGTCTCCCTTGGAAGGAGTGGAAGAGAGCAAGGGACAGGTTGGGTTTCAGGCCCTAGGAGTAGGTGTGGGATGTGGGTTCCCCTCACCTTCCTTCTCGGTCCTCTGAAGATCCCTAGAAACCATAAAGTGATGCCCAAGCTGGTAAACATGCTGTTTTTGCCCAGTTATGGTTGCTCTGTGGGCGGAGCTGGCAATGGAGGGGAGAGAAAGTGGCTGTCTGAAAAACTGGTCCACACCCACGTAGCTCAAGCTCTCTCATCGGGATGCACTTCCTTCCTGCTCCTGTGGGCCTTCCCCTGCATATGTCCGGACAGTTGGGCCCAGCCACAAAGTAGACAGAGGACAGTGTAGGACTCAAAGAGAGGAGAACCGGGGAGGTAGCTTGGGCCCGGGAGGGATGTGAGTGGTGGAGGGCCCACGTTCATACCACGGCTTCCCCAGGCACCTGGGGCATTCAGTAGGTAATGTGGAAGAATGAACGTATGCATGAAGCAAATTAGTAGGATCTTTCAAATCAGAGGCAGGGGCTTTCAAAGATGAGTGTCCAGTGCCAGAAAGGACCTAATGGGAGAAAAATCAGCAGAGGTCGTGCTTTGTTAAGTAGTAACTGAATCAGATTTCGGGAGGGAAAGAGCCCCGGTCAGTCAGCTCTGCAGGAGTGGCCAAACTGTGCCACTGATCATCTGTTTTTAAAAATCAGAGCAAGATGCAACTCTTTTTTCATGGCTATAAATACTACCCACAAGTTAAATACAGAGTATCACAGAGAATTGGTTCCAAGACACTCCCCCCCCCCGCAGATACCAAAATCTGTGGCTGCTCAAGTCTTTTCTATGAAGTGTCATTGGGTGTGCATGTAACCTACACACATCCTGCTGTGTAGTTCAAATCTTCTCTAGATTACTTATAATACCCTACACAATGCAAACTCCATGTAAATAGTTGTTGTTTTAAGGAATAATAACACATGCAATTTTCCTCCCAAATATTTTCAGGCCACTATTGGTGGACTCCACAGATGCAGAACTTGTAGACCCAGCAGCCCAACTCTGTACTTCAGCCTTAAATCCCAGGAATGTGGTAAAACAAAGTAAAACAGAATACTGCAAAAGCCTCTCAATTCCTTCTGCCACAAGTGACTGGCACAGATAAATGATGCTAAATACGCTGAAATGAAAACACAAAGACAGGACTGTGTTTGTGGACTTAATGTGGGGCAATGGTGGATTCCTGGAGGCAGGTGGTCACCACTGTCAACCTGTGAAGGGTTCTTGAGGAGGAGAGAGGCACAGAGCCCAGGAGCCTGCGGGGACTGTGGTGGGACAGCTACGAAGATAGTAGCCAGGCTCATGAGGACAGCTTCTGACAGGGCCTGCGGCACAGCGGCCACATAGAGGTCAGGAGATTGGCCCCTTAGGGAAACCGAGTGTCTTGGTTTCTTTGATGTCAGTAGGACACAATACTCAACACTGGTTTATTTGGGCTCAGGGTTTTTAGAGATTTCAGTCCATAGTCAGCTGGCTCCAAGGTGGAAGCAGCATGGCGGAGAGCCACTTGTCTCACGGCAGCCAGGAAGCAGGAAGTAAAGAAAGGAGCAAGGAGGGAGGTCCACCTTTCCATGTCACACTCCAGTGACCAGACCCCACCTCCTAACAGCACACTTAGCTCCAAGCTCCACTGATAAGCACAGCACCCCGCGATCCAGTTGCCTTCCAAAGGCCTGCTTCTGAACTCATGGGAGTTTGGGGAGCACATTCTGGATCTAAACCAGGACACTGAGCACTAAGTAGGTGTGCTGGGGAGAGTGGGAGCCGATTTTTCATGGGTGGGGGAGGACTAGAGGGACATCTTGTGGTGCTGGTCTGGAAAAGGAGGTGCTGGTGCGAATTCATGTCTTCAGCATGTATAGATAGATACAATAATAAATGCAGATATAAAAGTGTGAATATGCATACCTATATTTTCTAATTTGAGAGAGCTTGGGAGCAATGATGGCCCAGTAACATTTGGAGCAATCAGAGCCAGATTTTGGCTTCTAATTACCTCTTTTCCACTAACAGAACTGGGACTACATGGCAGAAGTGGCTGTTAAAGGGGTGGATATGAATAAGAAAAACCCGGGCTGTCTCCTACCAAAGACTAAGGTCATGCTCATTGAATGATGGGGAGACGCTAAAACGACACAGGAGTCAATTTGCAGAAATTCTTGCTACCAATATTGGGATAGTCTAAGCATTGAAATAATGATGGCAATGGATTACGACTCTTTGAAGTTCATGAGTCCATCATGGTGTAAACGGAATAAGTAGGTGTAGAGAAAGCTCTTTCTTAGAGCACAATGCCAACTAGCCAATGTGAAAAAAAAAAAAAAAGGTGGCAGGAAATGGCCATATGAGAGCTATCAGAGTTATAATAATTTTAGGAAAGAAGCAACATTGAATGCTAGATCTAGTGGGTAATAGTAGGGCGGAGGAACAGGGTTTTAACCAATTTTAAACTATGTCTCTACATGTTACTGGTTAATTTCAGTGGGGGAAAGTAACTTCACAGAGGAGGAAGCTAACAGGCACCATATTAATTAAGTGGTTAGAGTAAACTTTCCTAATAAAGGGACACACGGACATCACATGCTACCTGATGGGACACAGTAAGAACACACTACTGCTTCTGTGATAGGCCTGGACATCACCTGAATGAAATTAGGGAGAAACGCTGGACCAGCCAAGGCACGTCTCCTCATGACAGCCTGTGACCTTCCAGAGTAGGTGTTAGGGAAGTCACAGAAAGGACCAGGAAGGACCCTGGAGAAAGGTGGCCAGGATCACAGGACAAACAGTCCAACGCCTGCTTCCCAATTGGCTCCTTCGACTGTAGAACATGGTAAAAGAATGATTATGAGTTTAAATGGCAAAGCTGAGAGGAATCCTGGATGAGGGTTGTATGGAAGTTCTTTATACTAATCTTGAGATTTTTCTCAAAGCTTAAAATTATGTTCAAAAAACTAAGAAAAACAGTGGTGGGTTAGGGAAGGAGTTGAGGCCCACACTGCTCTGAGGCTGAGAGGGGAGGAGGAGGAGAAAGAGAGAGGAGGCGATGTCTGGGACAGAAGAGCTGGACTGGACTGAGGAAAGGCTGGACGGACTGGCGGAAACTGTGGTCAGCTCAGGTGCTGAGGGACCCTGAGGTGGGGGGTTCAGTGGTCTGACCATCAGGTTAATACCCCGAGGCTGTTCTGGTCCCATCGGGTAGCGCCTTCCCCGCCAGAGGATTAGGGCTAGAGTCGTTACAGGTGTAGGAGTGAAATCGGGCAGGTCTGCCAAGCAAACTCAAACCTCCAACCCAAAGAGGACGCTGTGCAGCCTGCCTGTGCACCAGCTTTCACTCGGGGATGATCTGGGGAGCTTTGGAAAAATACGTGTCCGCACCCCAGCCCAGGCCAACGGGGAGCTGGGCCTGGTGTTAGTGTTGTGAGTTTGGTTTTTGGTGTCAGTAAAGAGGTAAACCCCAAATCACCTAAGCTGCTTGGGGCATAAACTAATACTGCTCCCCTTGCTGGAACTCTTCTAGAGAAGGGTTAGGAAGGAAATTTTGGCTGAGCAAAGGGAGAGAAACCTTTGTCCTTCATGATAAAGAAACACAGAAAAACCTGGGTGGGGTGGCACACACCCATAATCTCAGCTAACTAGGAAGACTGAGGGCTGAGGGAGGAAGGTGGGCAACTTAGTCAGACCTTGTCTTGAACTAAAAAAATAAAGAGGGCTGGAGCTGTAGCTCAAAGGTGGAGCACTGTCTTAGCATGTGCTAGGTTCTGGGTTTCGCCCCGGTACCAAACACACAGGAGGAAATGCCCCATAAGTGCAGTGTGTTATCCTCCTTATGATGTTAACTGGAGCTGATGCAGCCATTTTGCTACCATGGGACAAAGCTGTAAAGAGCCAGAATATAAGTCCCATGAGCGCAGATATTTTTCTTTTCTTTCTCTTTCCTTTTCCTTTTCCCTTCTCTCTTTTTCCTTTCCTCTCCTTTCCCTTTACTCCTCTCCTTTTCCTTTCCATCAGTATGTGTCCTGTGTGCCTAAATCAAAGCCAAACACATTTGACACTACTGTTCATTGAATAAAGAATTCAGGGACTTTGTTGAGGACTCTGGAGGGACTGTTCCCTGGGCGTGAAGTAATGCATTTCTTTATTCCTTAAGGTATTTGAGTCAGGGTGTTTTGGTATAGTTGGAAGCATCTGACTGATTCAGATAAATACAAACTCACAAGACAAAATGAGACACACAAGTGCAGAGGCAGAGGTAGGGAGAAAAAGACCAGCAGGGAAGGCCAGAAACACACACACACACACACACACACACATAGAGCTGGAAGAATTGGAGGCAGTAAAAGAGTAAGAAACTGCTTTGAGGAGGAAAAAATTTTAAATTAAAAAAAACAAGAGTTGTCAGAATTTTTTTTTGAGACAAGGTCCCTTTTTTTGGTGCTAGGGATTGAACTCAGGGCATTGCACTTGCTAGGCAAGCACTCTAACCACTGAGCTAAATCCAAAGTCTCTTCATTGTTGGAATTTGAAGTTTCTTAGTTCCTATCTCACTTTGAAACAGCAGGTGGAATAGATAAGTGACTCCCTTCCCGCCTTCCCTGAGGGTTGACCCCAAGAGCTGTATTTATACTGGCAAGCACTGTACCACTGAGCTACAACCCAGTCTCTTACCCTCTTGTTTTCTTGCAGTAGTGGGAAGTGAACCCAGGACCTTCTCACTGAGCCAAATCCTTGTATCTTTTTCCATTTTTTATTTTTATTTTTATCTTTCTTGGTGCTGGGAATCAAACTCAGGGCCGTGTGATTGCAAGGCAAGCACTTTAGCCACTGGGCTAAATCCCCAGCCACTCTGACACTAAGTTGACCGTCTGGGCTTGAATTTTCGACCCTCCTGCTTTGGCTTCCCAGAGTGCTGAGATTACAAGTGTGCTCTTAACAAAGAAAAAGAACCGATCATTGCAGAATGTAAGTGGGGTGATAAATACAGAAATGAAGATACACTTCCGTGAAATTATTTCACATCCCAATTCTTTTTTTTTTTTCCCAATTCTTCTAAACTGTTGTTAATAACGTTTAGAGCTGTTGTTAAAGGCACTAACTAGGACAAATCAGTGTCTGGCCTTAGCATGAATGTCTTCAATGATTCTACACTAAAGAAGTGAAACAGACAGTAAGAAATAATAGTATACAAATCGCACCAAGGACTCATCTCCTTTGTCTCCCTACATGGATAACCGGAAGGAATGTACGTGAAACTTTTCTATACAATGAATTCTTGTGCTCAACTGTTGCAAAATACTCATTTGTAAAAATCTACTAAAACCCTGTATTTTTGTTAGTTTCTCTTTCCCTCTGGTGGTGGTCTTCATATGCACCCATTAGCTCCTGACAGAAACCTGGGAGGCTCTTGTGGTTTCTCCTTGATTTTTACCGACCCCGTGCTGTAATTTCAGCTCTGAAACACCTCCGTGTGACACTCCCTGCATCTGTAGTCACCAGCATCACACATCTGGACCAGGCAAGCATCCTGGTTGCCATGGTTCCGTATCTCCAATATGCTCTTTGTCTCCGATTTCACTCACCATCCTCCTGTGACCACCTATTTTGCACCCTACAGGTAATAATCTTCCTAAACACGGAACAGGCTCCCAGGCATGCTTGGGATAAAGCCTGACTTCTTACATGACCCCCTCACGCCCTCCCCTGGTATGAAGCTCCAGCACCCCCACCCCAGGACACTGGTCTCCATTCTCGGCTCTGAGGGGCTCTGGCCTCCCTGGAGCACATCCCTCCTTTGCAGCAAGCTGACCGCCCCCATCTTTCTGTTCTCAGGCTTCCTGTAGGAGGACAGTCCTGACCCCGCCACCTGGGACGGAGCTGAGTGCCGTCTCATACCTATCCTACTCCTGTCGTTGCCGGGATTCATCATTCCATTTCCTTCCTTTATCTGCCACTAAACTTCGAACTTAGTAAGGACACATGCTGGGGCCGGGGATTTAGCTCAGTGGTTAGAGTGCTTGCCTTGCAAGTGCAAGGCCCTGAGTTTGAGCCCTGGCACAAAAAAAAAGAAAAAAAGAAGGACACATGCCACTACCTTGGTTAAAGTTATGTGTTTGGTTTTGGGTTCAAATTTGGTGTAAATACATGTTGGGTGGATGAATGAATACCAGCCACATGCGAAACAGTAGGAAATTCATGTTGAAATCCAGCTGTTGCATGACCACCTACAATGTAGTAAGAAGAGTGTTGTAACACATAGCGCGCAGCATAGCGGTTTAGGGGTCAGCTCTGATGCTACTGTGATCTTCATCACACTGCTCAAACATGTCGTTCCTCAGATTCTCCATCTGTAGAATGGGGATAACAGATGACAACAACCCTTACCGCACAGGGTTGTTGGAAGAGTCACATGAGCTGTATGTGTGAAACGCTTCAAATAGCGCTAGTATATAGAAAGTGTTGGAAACACTAGGTCGTTATCGTCATAGTAGCAGTGAGCCGTGGTGGGTCTGGGTAGCGCGCGGAGCTTTCTTCGCAACGTGGTTTCAAGTTCATGGCTCAGTGCCAAGCTCCCCGCTTATGATTTCCAACTACTTTTTATAAAGGCTTCTTTTTGGGTATAGCCTACCCTCAAGAGGAACGCTCATCTTTGTCCCATTTCTTCTCATCTGTACTTCATGCAGTAGATTTTGTATATTCTAAATTCAGAAGCAATTCTGTATTTTATGTTTGCACATGTTGAGGAGGAAGAAGAGGGAAGAGGAAGAAGGGGGGCAAAAGAGGGGGGAGAGGGAGGGAGAAAAAGAAGAAGGGGGTGGAGAAGAGGAAGGAGGAGGAAGAAAGTTTTCATACCTCAGTTGTTTATAAATGTCATTATTCGAACAGTGTCTCCTCATTTTGAAAACCACTTTTAACTTTCCCCAAATTAAATAATGCATAAATACATGTCCGTGGAATTTTTTTTTTTTCCTGGCATGGTCAAAGGAGCTAATCATCTTTTCTAAATTTTGTTTTTTGTTTTTTTTTTTGAGACAGGGTCTTGCTATACAATTCAGGCCAGCCTTGAACTCACTATGTAGTCCAGGCTGGACTCGAACTCATGGCAATCCTCCTGCCTCAGGCTCCCTGGTGCTGGGTTTACAGGGGTGCACCACCATTCCTGGCATCTTTTCTAAATTTTACCACATAGCAACTAGTTTCCTTGCTCTCATTCCATCTTAGCTCCTGGCCCCGAAGTCCTCTCTGTGATTTGGCCATGCCATTACGACACCGATGGGCTGTAAACTCAGATATCTTCATTCACCTTTTCCGCTTCCTGATCCTTTGCAACTTTTTAAGACTTTCTCGTCTTTGTTGACCCAATACCATGGCAGGCTCCGTGAAGCAAGCACAGGGGTCCTGTCTTCTAAGATTGTCATATATTGGAGAAGGCAGCAATAGATCCCTGAATGCTGGCTTCAGAATGCAAATGAAGTACACTAGCAAATGCCCTGAAGCAGGGCGCACCCGGATGTACCGGGCCTTGAGGAAGATAGAGCAAGAAGCGTGGAGGGGTCAGGGAGGGCCGGGGGCAGGAGGAAGGAGACACTGACTTCAGGCACCCAGGGCGTTATTCTGGAAATGTATTATGCTGGTGTTTGCCCCTGTAAAAGTAGGTCGTACTTGCATTGTGAAAATAATGAATTTAAGCAGGGTTGCTTCTGTTTGTATTTTCTGTTCCTGTTTCCTTCATTCCACAGGAAGGGGCTTTTAGGTGGCAACGAGGAGCAAGAGAAGAGGTGAGAGTGAAAGGGAAAGAGACAGAGCCAGTGCTGGCCCTCAGAGACCCTGCAAGCCAAGAGGCCCCGCAGGACCTGGAGCCTGGAGGACCCTGCCACACAGGTGCTTCTGGAGGGCCACGTTCCTTCTCATCGGCTTCCGGATGGATAAAGAACTCCTCATCCAAGAGACCCTAAAGTGGAAACTGTAATGAAACGAGTAAGGCCCTAAATCTGATCCCACATAGCAGGGCAGCCCCTGATGGAAGCCGCACAGCCGAGCGAGCGGAAGGGGGGAATGGTGGGGGTGGCAGCGGTCAGGCGTGGGGTGAGGAAGGAATTTGCATCTCATGGCTCCATTAGCTCTGAAAGCTAACATCCTGTTTTTCTGTAGGGTGGGCTCATCCGTGGAGAAAGCCTCCCCTGACCGTGGCCAGCCACAGGAAATGAGTGTCAACGCCCTGCAGATGGGAACCCCAACTCCCCAGCGATCAGGCTGGAGAAGGCAAGTGGCTGCTCCGGCCCCCTGCCCTCCCTCCGCCCCAGGTCTAGGGCTCCAGACCCCACCCTCCTCCCCAGAGGCCGTCAACAGGAAGTTCGGTCAGCTGGAACACTCCGTTCCCTTGACATTTTTGTTTTAATTCTGCAGCTGTGTTTAGAGCCTCATGAGTTCTCTCTCTGGCACTGTGTCTTGGGTCTGTCTCTTTGTCTGTCTCATGGTTGTTCTTCCTCATGGTGCTCAAAGTCACAGTCACCATAAGGCCAGGGGACCAGAGTGAGAAGCCAGGTTGGGAAGAAGGAAGTGGGATGTTGAGAAAGCACACAAGGGCTTGAAATACAAACTGTCAATGAGCTACAGTGAGTGGGCTTTCTGTGCAGAGGGATCCGTTCTGAGGAGACACCACCAATGCTGCAAGGGAATTTCTGTTAAATGTGCACATTGCCCCACAGCTCTCTCTTCAGTCCTGCACGGCGCTCACCTCCGCCTCTTTGCACCAACGGTGTGGCTGTGCACGGCAGGCACCTCCTTCCCTGTTGCTCACACACAGAAAGCAGCTGATGAGTAAATGAACCAAGCTTCTCTCCCTCCTTTAAGCCCAAATCAAATTAGCACTTAAACAAGGATAAAACAAGCCACAGCACCAAATGCACCTTGGTCCTGTTTGAGGTGATAGTTCTTTTTTTTTTTGAGGTGACGTTTCTTAATCTCTTGTAGCTGTTGCCATAGTTCCATCTCCTTACTTGCTGAAGGTTTGTTTTTGTATTCACAGAACGTGGTTCTCAGACTTTTCTATCAGAATATAACTTTATTCTTTCCTGGTTGCTTTTCCTTCTACCACCTCTCACTCAGGTCTGGAGAGAAAAGACCTCTATACTTAGATATCCTGAGTCTCTAAGCCATCAAATGCCTAGAAAGAAAGTGATAGTCTCTTTACAAGTTCTCCTCCTTCTTCAGTAAATCTGAGAATGTTCCCATTCACTATGGTAGCTAGACCACTGAGCTCACACACACACATCAGTGTTGCCTTTAAAGAACCACCCAGGCAGATGGCTTCTCATTGGTCATCTGGGGTGGACGTGCTTCCTGTACAGAGCACAGTGTTATGGCTTGTGTCTAGATGTCCCCCCAAAGCCTTGTGTGGTCACAGGCAGGGCTATTTCAGAGGTGGCTGGATCTAGAGTGTGTGATGGTGGGATTAAGGGTGTGTGGTTACCCAATTAGTCCACTGATTGGTTGGGCAGAGTTCTGGGTGTGAGTGCTACCTGCCTTATGGGTGAGTAGCCTTGATAGAATATAAAGAGAGAGAAAGAAGCTGCTATTGCCACTTGTTGCCGGTTGCTTACTCCTTGCTGCTTTGCCATGAACTGTTTCTTCTCTGCAATGCCCCTCGGCTGTGCCAGTCTGCCTTGGAGCCAGCCAACTATGAACTGAAACCTCTACAAAGTGTGAGCCAGATAAACCTTTCCTCTCTTAACTTGTGGGTGTTGGGTATTTTGTCTCAGCAATAAGAAAAGTAAGTACGACACATAGCAATCACTTCTGTGGAAACCTCAGTCTACAAGCGCAACTCACAAAACAAGTATGTCTTATAGGTCTCCATACAATCATGTCTGGAAAATCTATATGCAGATTTATTTTGTTGTTGTTGCCAGTTGATCACCCTAGGCTGGCCACAAGCCTGCCTTCCTTCCTGCCTGCCTTCCTCCCTCCTTCCTTCCCTCCTTCCTTCTTTCCTTCCCTCCCTCCTTCCTTCCTTCTTCCTTCCCTCCTTCCTTGTTTCCTTCCTTCCTTCCTTCCTTCCTTCCTTCCTTCCTTCCCTCCCTCCCTCTTCCTTCTTCCCTTCCTTCCTTGTTTTTCTCCTTCCCTCTCTTCAGTCTCTCGCTGTCACATGCTAGCCAAGTGCTCTACCACTCAGCTGTGTCACCAACTGGGCTATCGTTTCTTTTCTTTTTTGAGGAGGAGTGTTGCTGGGGATCAAACTCAGGGCATTGCACTTCCTGGCCAAGTGTTCCATCAGTGAGCTAAATCCCCAGCCCCAGGGCTATCGCTTCTGATGCCTGACCTGTGTCTGCCAAGTTTAACATTTCAAAATAAGTTCCCAATCCTAAATTTTAAATGTAAAACTATGTAAAGTTCACAGTTATCAAACTCAACATGAAAAACTGAAATAAGGGGGAAGGCCAGGGTGTCCACTCTGCCATGCATGTTCAACACGGTACGGGGAGTCTCAGCCAGAGCAATTAGGCAGCAAAGAGAAATAAAAAGGATATGAATTGAAAAGGGATGTTTGTGGATGACATGATCCTATACACGGGAGACTCCAAAGATTTCACAAAACAACAACAAACAAACAAAAACCTCTAATATTAATAAGTGAATTTAAGAAAACTGCAGGACACGAAATTAACATAAATCAGTTGGTTTCTATACATTAACAAGGAACATCCCAAGAAGGAAGTTAAGAAAACAACCCCATTTATAATAGCATTGAGAAGAGTAAAATAAGCAGGCAATGATTGTGCACACCTGTAACACCAGCACTCTGGGAGGCTGAGGCAGGAGGATTGAAAGTTTGAGCCCAGGCTGGGCAATTTAGCAACTCAGTGAGACTTGTCTCAAAATAAAAAGGAAAAAAGGGCTGGGTGTGTAGCTCAGTGCGAAGGCCCTGGGTTCAATCCCCAGTGCAAACAAAACCTAAAACTAATCTCAATGGAATTTTTTTTTTCAGAAATAGAAAAGATCATTCCAAAACTTACATGGAATTCAAGGGATCCCGAGTTGCCAAAACAACCTTGAAAAAGAAAAACAAATTTGGAAACCTCATACTTCCTGAATTCAAAACATGTTACAAAGCTACAATGATCAAAACAATGTGACCAGTGGCATAAAGACAGACACACACACTAGAGTTCAGAAATAAACCCTCACATCCCTGGCCAAACAATTTTCAACAATGCCACCAAGACCACAGTGGAGAAAGGACAAGCCCTTTGACAAACAGTTTGGGGAAACCTGGAGATACACACACACAAGAATGAAGCTGGACCCTTAGTTTACATCACACACAGTGGATTAAAGACCTAAACTTTAAATCTCTTAGAAGAAAACGTAGGGGGAATTTTTCCTTCCGTTGGATTTGGCAGTGAGTCTCTGGATGTGGCACCAAAAGCACAGGCAATGAAAACAAAAAACAACAAAGGGACTACATTAAACCTAGAAACTCCTGCCTGTCAATAGAAAGAACACAGTGAAAAGGTGATCCATGAAATGGGAAAAACCACTGCATTCTGATAAATGGTTAGAACCCGGAATATGCAAAGCACTTCTACTACTTAACAATGAGGAAAAAAAAACCTCAGTAAATAAAAAAGGTAGGGAAAGCACATGAATAGATATTTCTTCAAAGAAGGTACACTAATGGCCAGCAAGCATATGAAAGGATGCCCAGTGTCACCAACCATTTGAAAAATGCAAATCAAAACCACAGTGAGATATTACCTCACACCTGTTTAGGACAGCTGCTACCAAAATCCAAAATATCAAATGCCAGAAAAAAAGAAGTGGAGCTGAAGATGTGGAGAAATTGGAGCCCTCTTCTACTGCTAGTGGGAATCATGCAGACCCTGTAGAAAGCAGTGTGGAGCTTCCTCAGAAATCCTAAAGGGGAATTACCATATGATCCAGCAATCCCACTCATGGGTATGTATCCAAAAGAGTTGGAAGCACAATCTCAAGGAGATATTTGCAAACTGTAGCATTGTTCACAATAGCCAAGAGAGGGAAGCAGCCCAAATATCCATTAATGGATGAAGGGACAAAGAGGATGTATTCTACTAAAAAAAGAGAAAATGTTTTATAAATACAGTGGAATACTATGCAGAGTTAAAATAGAAGGAAATCTTGTCACATGCTACAATATGGATGAATCTTGATGACATAATAAGCCAGTCACAAAGGACTATATGATCTCACTTGTATTTTGTACTGTATTTGAGAGTAGTCCAAATTATAGAAACAGGAAGTAGAATAGTGGTCACCAGGGCTGGAGGAGGGGAGAGAAGGAAGTCATTTTGTAGGTATAGAGTTTCAGTTTTGCAAGATGAAAACCTTCCACCACTCTGTTTTGTCTATTTTTTGTTTTGTTTTTTTCTGAGACATGGTCTCACTATATTACCGAGGCTGGTCTCCAACTCCTGGGCTCAAGTGATCCTCCTGTCTCAGCCTACCTAACAGCTAGGTCTACAGGTGTGTACCATCATGCTCAACTACAGATCTATTATACAGCAATATGACTATAGTTAATTATACTGTTAAAACTGGTTAAGAGGGTAAAGTATATTATAGGACTTTTTTGGGGTTTTTTGGTGCTGGGGATTTTTAAAAATCACAATTCAAAGCAAAAATGAAAAAAAGTTAAATTTAATACTTGGATATGCCTGACCACAAACTGCCACCATCAGTATCACACCCAAAGGTTAACTTCAAAGGTCAGACATATGGCTCACTGGTTAAAAGTTTTGCAGAGAGCAGACTGGGTACCAATAAAGAAAATACCTTTGTAACAACAAGCAGTCCGGCTCTGGTCTCCTTCGGGAAAAGGGTGCTCTCTCCTGTGGACATCGCTGGCCTGTGGCCACGCCCATCGCAGACAGTCACTTAGGGGATGTATAGAAACGCCCATGTTTTGAACATCTAAAGCTTGATGTTCAAGGTAGCTTTCAAGGTGGGGAGTCTGAGATTAGGAACCACAAGACTGGACTGAGAAGTGGTGACCGGGGAGGCAGAAGGCCCTTTAGCTTGTGTGTCATCCCATGCTCTTTGCTTGGGCTGCGCAGCCACAGCTTGGAGCTGCATTTGAGTGCATAAGGTGTAGGACATCTCTACCGTGTGTGCTGGTGGTTTGGGGATGAGCTATGCAGGCACTGAGGGAGGGGAGGAATGTGGTGGAAAGCAAACCAAGCACCAGAGGACGGAGAGGGAGAGTGGCAGCTCAGAGGTGGGCCACGCTGATCAGGTGCAGCATCTTTTCCACAGACAGGGGAATATTATCAGGTAGGTTCCGATATTCCTGGGTTCTTCCCCTCCTCGAACAAAGAATTGAATGAGGGGGACAAAAAGTAGTTCTAAAGTTTTTTTTTTTTTTTTAATTATAGAGAAAAGAAGAAAAGGAAAGTGGAGCATAATGACAGAAACAGCAAGATGTTCACCTGGCCTAAAGGGCACGGTAGGGGTAACCACAAAAAGGCATGATAGCCTTGGCGCTGGGTACACAGACCCATCTTCCATGGCAGACAGCAGGAAGAGCTCCTTCCCTAGCAGCACCCTAGAAAAAAAGGGCAGAGGTAGTGGTGCCATTCACATTTATCTGGATCCTGTTCTCCTGAGAGTTTCCCGATCCTGTGAGAAGAGGGGTGATTGGAATTTCACGCCACGCCCCAGGCTGACGTCAGGTCAAAGCCACTTCCCCAAGGTCATGTCCATCCTCCCAGCCAGGTCAGGCCACGCTCCATTCCTACCTCAGGAAGACACTACCCATCCCATATGGTGCAGTGAGAAGAATGCAGTGCAATCTGTAATGGGACATGTGGAAAAGTAAAACTTTAAAAATCAACCAGAGTATAATCAAGCCTCTGGCTCTCATTCCCAGTTTACAGGAAATACGGCTTATGCCCCACGTATGACTCTTGGGGATTTAATCAGTAAAGCCTGGAATGTGAGAAATTTCTATAGATCGGATGAACTGGTTTCTTCGACAAAAAGAAAGGGGGATGAAACTGTTACAGATTTAAAGAGACGAAGCAAAATGCAATCTGTGGAACATCATTGAGTCTTTCCTCAAGCACACCAAGATTCTTGAGGCAATTGGGAAAATCGGAACACAGACAGGTATTAGATGGTATTGAGAAATCCATGTTGGTTTTCCTAGGTGTGATAGTGATGCCGTGGTTATGTCAAAAATAAAAGTTCTTATTGGCTAGAGTTACAAGCTGAAGTATTCATGGCTGAAATGGTGTGAGGTTTGGAGTTTGCTTTAAAATATTTCAGGGGAAAAACTGGGTTGGAGAGTAAGTGAGGCGGGCTGGGCAGGTCTTGATGCACAGCTGTAGAAACTGGGTGCAGGCACGTGGGAATTCATAGCCCCAGTCTCTCAGGGCTTTTTATCCTTATATATTTCAATAATTATGAATAATAAAATAAAAATAAACCCAATGAACACTTTCTAGGGTATTGGGCACCCACGTCGGGTTCTTAGTTATACAAAGAGAAGAGCCACTGAAAACCTTGGGTTCAATATGTATGTCTTTATCTACCTTATAAGGTTTTGTGTGGGCCCTCTCCTTTGCAGAGTTGGAATTCTATATGGTTTTCATTTCCTTAAAAGGGTCCACTCAGCTGGGCAAGGTGGGTGTATACCTGTATTTCCAGCATTCTGGGAGGCTGAGGCAGGAGGATTGAAAGTTCAAGTCCGTCCTGGGTAAGTTAGTGGCATAGTGAGACTGTTGCCAAAAAAAAGATGGGGTGGGGCTGGGGATGTAGCTCAGTACAAAGGCCCTAGATTCAATCACCAGTATCATAACTGATCAATCAATCAAATTCCCAGTGATTCTACACCTGGGCAAACTCCCAAAAGAAGTGAGTGAGTGTGTTCCTCCAAAGAAACCTGAGAGCTTCGTATGGTAGCACCAACAGATTTTATCCATAATAGTGCAAAACAAGAAACAATCCAATGTCCACGAACAGACTAAAGAATTGTGTAATATTCATACAATAAAATGCTACTCAGCAGTAAAAAGAAATCAACTACTGACACTCAATGCAGATGAATTTTAAAGGCAAGATGCAAGAAGAGACCCGTGGAGAGGAACCCGCTGTGATGTTCAAGGTGGGGGGGCTGACTGGTTACCTGAGACACGGTGCTGATGGGAAGGGGCACACAGGACCCGCAGCAGTGTGGGAGGGTTCTCCATCTGGACTGGGGAGCTGGGCACAGATGCTGAGCTGGGCATTTATCATTGTGCACTTTGTAGGTTTATGTTATGGTAAAACTCAATTTTTGTTGTTGTTGTTGTTTGTTTGTTTTTGTGGTGCTGAGGCTGGAACTCAGGGCCTTGCGCTTGTTAGGCAAGTACTCCACCACTGAGCTAAATCCCCAAACGTCAATTTAAAAATAAGACAAAAAGAAGATAATAATGATAATAAAAAAAAACCCTGGAAGTGTTTTGAATTTCCAAAAGAGACCTACTGTTACGTCTGGAGGTGGACTATGAGCTGCTGTCCTGCTAGAAAATATAATTCCCGGCGATCGTAACCCAGCTACAGTAAAGAATTAAAGAAACCCAGTTTCAATTAAGAGAAGACAATTTATTTAGAGGACAATATTTAAAAGTGGGGAAAAAGGGGGAAAGGGAGATAGATGATGGCTTGCTATTCAAGGAGTAGGGAACATTCGAAAGTGAAATACTCGTGGGCCTTTTGTTGTAGCCCCTTTTTATTGAGGTTTTCCCTTTGAGTCGACCCTGTAGAATTTGGTTGGCTCCTGGGCTTGTCTGTCACCTCTGCCTCGATTTCCCTCAGCCCTGTGACCTTTGTCTTTTGACAGAGGACAAGTTTATGAGCCAGTATCTTAGGGCCAGGTTATGTAGATATAAGAATCAAAAGGGGGAGTTTGTTTTCTTTATGTCAATCAGACTACCTGTGGCCTTCCTGGAACCAGTTTCTTTGTCTCTTTAATTGTTAGAATGTAGCTGCCTCTATGTTTCTGACTATTTGATTATAGCTGTCTGGCTTTTAGAGTCTGGCTAGAGGTCAAAATTGTTTACTAATTTTTAATAACATCTAACAAGGCCTTTACCCTATCTTTTCCCTACTCATGAGACCCCTGTCCCTGCACTACTTGAGTGAAATTTAAGATATATATTATATACGAAAGTTGTTTTCCTTTTTGGTAGTGCTAGGGATTGAACCCAGGCCCTTGCACTTGCTAAGCAAGTGTCTACTACTGAGCTGCACTCCCATCCTGAGCTGATACTTCGGGGTCTAAAGAACCCCGTCTGAGTTCCTGGCTCAGCAAGCTGAGTCTCTTGTTCGGGAAAGGCCGCCTGGTGTATTCTGGAGTCCAGGGGTTTGAGGTGGGCTCAGGTCCCATCCAAGACTTCATCTTGCTTTTTCCCTTTTGCAAAATGCACCAGCTCTGCTTAGCCAGCTCTTCGTCCCAGTAGCAATTAAAGAAGCCATTTGCTTTTCTATTTCATTTCTGAAAACATGCGTGGTAAAATCCTGACCCTTGCCAAGCTGAGGGATGCTGCAGTGTGCAGAATAACAGACAGCCTGCTCTGGAGAAGCGGCCTATTCTCCAGGACCTCCTGGGGGTGGCCGTCTTGGGACAGTGGAGTGTGGGGTGGGGCTGTGTTTGGGGAATTTAAGTGGTGCTCCCTGGGAAACTTGGTTCTCGGTCTGGCCATTTCTCTACTTAACTCTTTGGGGGCATCTTTTATCATCAGTTTTCACTGGAGAGTTGGGGCTAAGCCTGCAGGCTGTTGTGAAAACTTGATAAGGTCCTGTGCACACAATTACCTAATAAATGGCGACTAGAAGAAAAGAGAAAGCCAGGTGTGGTTGTGCAGGCCTGTAATCCCAGCACTCGGGAGGCTGAGGCAGGAGGATGGCTATGAGTTTGAGGCCAGCCTGGGCTACATAGTGAGTTCAAGGCCAGCCTGAACTACATAGCAAGAGCCGGTCTCCAAAAAACAAAACAAAAACGAAAACAACAACAACAACAAACTAAAAAACAACAGAAGAGAGGAAGAGGAGGGGAAGGAAGAAGCAACATCAAAGTTTCTTCTTTCCAGGGCATGTCATACGCTCCGCAACAGTGGTTCTCACTGGGCGAATTCATCCTCCAAGGACATTTGTCACTGTTTGGAGATGTTTTTAGGTGTATGGTTTGTGGGTGCTGCTAGCACCTGCTAGAGGCTCAGGATATTGCTACATTTCCTGTGCTGCTCTCCAACAACAAGAAATTATTTAGCCCCCAAATACCAGTAAGGACCAGTTTGAGAAATGGTCCTCTAAAGAAGTACAGCATTAAATGACAGTTTGTCATTATCAAGTTATACCAATGAAAATTTAATCAAATCTATAGCAGATGATTACATTTTTTTATCTGAAAAACTTAGTAGAACGTTTCACTGTCATAAAAATACATGCTATATTAGTTTGCTGTATTTCATTTTGTTTTGCCTCAGTTTATTTTGGAAAAACCAGGGCCGGATATTCTAAATAGGTGACTATGAGATTGTACATGCCATGTCACATGTGACTTCAGCTCAGTGGAATTTACACAGCTCTTACTAAGGTAGATCAAGATGCCTCCAATTCTTTCAGAAGCAAAAACAAAATAGTTTCTTCCCTTCTTCTGTTGGCCCCCCCTTTTTTTTTTTTTTTTTTTTTTTTGGGTGCTGGGGATGGAACTCGGGTCCTTGTGCTTGCAAGGCAAGCACTTTAACCACTGAGCTAAATCCCCAGCCCCTGTCGGTCCCTTTTGCTCCTCTTACTCCTGGTGCCTTGAGGACCTGGGCGCCTTGACCTCTCCGTCTCCTCTTGTCGGGTGCTCACTGCGGACCTGGGACGGGCTGTAGAAGTGGCCGGTGCCCCCAGGATGCCCTCGGCCTGGTGAGAGCCGGGCACTGAGAGTTTCACAGAGTGGGTGACACCGGGATTTAAAAACCCAAATCAGATTTTTTCAGGCCAGGAGGTCATCAGGAGCAAAGCAGAAGGTACATTTAGGGTGCTGTGTGTGGAGGGAGAGGCAGAGTGCAGGGTGGCTGGGAAGTGGGTGTGTGGAGGAGGTCTGGGCTTCATCCAGCAGGGAAGGGCCGCCACGGTGGGGCCTTTGACAGCATTTCGGGGAAATGACTGGCAGCGCAAGGAATCAGAGGCAACACGGTCACAGACAGGAAAACAAGCTGGAGAGCAAGGCCCCTCACTGAGCCCCAGCAAAGACCTCCACCAAGAGGCAGGAGGTCTGCGAGATATTATGGGGGAATTGCCAGGGCTGGGAGGAGGGCAGGGAGTGGCTGAGAATAACTTGAACTTCTGGAGCTGGGCTGCCAAACTCATCAAATAAAAATACGGGGCTTCCCATTAACTTTGAATTTCAAATCATGAACTTTTCATTTTCAGTACATATATATCCAGTGCGGCAATTAATCTGAAATTCAAATTGCACGGAGTGTTCTGTATTATTTTCTAGTGACCCTACGCCAGCGTCGTGGTCCTGAGAAGTGGCTCTGATCTGTGTGAACTACAACTGATGTGACTCCCTGGGCGCACAGCCCTCCCGGACAGGGACAGCAATCGGCAGGGACTGCGCTGTAGTCCTCATTTTCAGTCGCAGCCTTAACATAGTGAAGAGCATTTTCCCAGCATCACCTTTGTTTCGGTGCTGGGGGCTGCCTGTACCATAATTTAGTCAGTATGTTTGCTAGATCTATCTGAAACGCCCTGGCTTTTTAAATGCAATAGCATCCATCCGTGAAATCACCAGTCGAATGGGCTGGTTAGTTGTTCTGTACTTATTACAATAAACGCATAACTTGTCAAATCCCCATAGTGTAAACTTTGCATCGACACCCTGGGAAAGACCAGCAGAACTAGGAGCTACACTGGGGCTAGCTGCGGCAGCTCTGCCTGGAGCCTGGAGCCTCAGTTCGGATGGGAAGAGAATTCTCGGGGTGCTTGCAAACCCTGAACGGTGACACCCAGAACTTGAGCCCATTGCCATTGTGTCTGGGCACTAGTGACCCCGCAGGTCATGCCAGGAGCCCAGAGGTGTGGCTCGTGATCTTAGCCCTTCTCCCACATAGTGAGCCTCACTCCGCAGTTTCCCAGAGGCTGCAGGCTCTCCATCCCCAGGGGTCACAGTTGCACCCTGTTGTAAAGAGAGTCCTAGCTGGTGGCTGTGCTGCCCTGGGCCTCTCACCGCTCAGCGAAGTCCGTGGATCCCCACAGCCCCTGCCCCTGTGCCTTTCTGTGGTGGGCTTTTGAGCCACAAGGTGCTTGGGGTCTGTCCAGGGCCCATGTGTCACAGGCTGCCCTGCTGGGGCCAGGCGGAGGGGCTGCGTGGGACAGTATCAAGTGTCTGTTACGTGCTACTCTGGGGGCAGATACGGTCATCTTCACTTTACAGAGAAGGAAACCTAAGCTCCAAGAGATTAAGCACCTTGCGTAAGGCAGGAAAAACAGAGCTGGAATTTGGCCTTCTGACTGCAGTCTGTGTTCTTTCTTTGCTTTTTGGTATTTTTTTGGTGGGGGGGGGGTGCTGGGGATTGAACTCAGGGCCTTGCCACTTGCTAGGCAAGCGCTGTACCACTGAGCTAAATCCCCAACCCTCCCGTGCTCTTTCTTTGATCACATCACTTGAAACCTCTTGGAGGGCAAGGTGATTGGGGGAGCAATTTTGTGTGCCTAGGCACACAATGACCACAATTCATATGACCACGTCAGGGAGAACCTGCTAGTAATGTGGTCCTGCTGTAACTTCTATCCCACATTCCCTATTGTCCCACAATCCCCTTCTTCACAAATACTATCAGACACATATACTCACATTCATTAGACTAAATGTTAGGCTGCTCTTACAAAGAAGTCCAAAATCTAACAGATCAAAATATAACAACTCAAGCTTATTTTTGTCTCACATAAAATTACAGGCAAGAGTTTCAGAGCCTATATGCACCAAAATGGCTTTCTTGGCTCCAGTCAACACATCCTACATCCCTTCCACCAGACTGGAGGAGGGCACGAGGCTTCTTTTTAAAGTTCTGGCCTGGAAGATGGCATGGACCACTTCTACATATATCTCATGTTGACCACCCCCCAAACGGGGAGAAAAAGAGAGAGAGAGGAAAAGAGAAAATTGGGGAGAACAGACAGGAGCCACTACCATGATAGCCTTGGGGACATGTCACTCATGCTTTCGTCAGGCAGCCTGGACTTAGAATCCGATCGCCTGGTGTAGAGGCCGGCCACTGAGGTGTGACCTTGGCAGCTCAGTTTTTTCTCTGCAGGTCTCAATGGGATAGTAGGAGGCCCAAATAAATTACTGTGTCTGAGAGCTTGGTGTGGGCTGCCAGGTTGGATGGGACCACATTGGGACACTCAGAGAGGCTCTGCTGGGCTTGGCTTTTGAACTGTGAGCACTTAGTGTCGGCTTCCAGCTTGGTTTGGGGTGAAAGCCACACATGTGAGGCTTTTCAGGGTTGTCTTTCTGCTCTGTGGTTTGCTCTGTGGTGCACTCTGTGCTAGTACTTCAGCACCTCCTATTTGCTCCTTGCTGAGTCGCATGCCAGACTGGGACCAGCACCCCTCCCCAGGCACCCTGTTCCCAGGTTGCCTTTGTTCCTTCAGGTGAGACTCACCACAGGCCACCCTCGCCACCTCCAGAACTCTAATCACATGTGGCCGAGGAGGGCCCTGGCACGGGACCACAGGAAGGAAGCCGCAAGCAGCCCCCAGCGATGCCAGGCAGAGCCGTTTGCCCGCCCCAGCTGCAGAGCACAGCGGCAGGGGCAGCCTGCTTTCGCACCTGGGCAGCTTATGTGGCAGTCCACAGCCTCCTCAGTTTTCACAAAACCTGTTCTTATCTCAGCCTCTAAGCCCCTTAAGGAAGGAAGAAAGGGCAGCCTTCCCGAGTGCCTGTTGTACCACACACGGGAGGGCAAACCCTGCAGTCTCCGCCTCGCCAGCCTCTCTGCCGGTGGGGATCAGGGCTCCCTTGGTGGGATGTGAGGCCTTGGAGTTGCAAGAGTCTTTTGCTCAGTACCATACAGCTGTCAATCAGAAGAGGTGAGATTCAAATCCGGGACCTCTGGTGCCAAGTCTGCATTTCTCCCATGGATCCAAGTTTATTGTGATTACTGTTGAAGAAGAAAGGGCGGAAGGCATGTGTGCAACGATTGTCTCCCTCACCCTCCACCCCCTGCAGCAGCACAATTTCACACCTACAGTAGGAGCTCAAAAGAGCATGAAGCTTTCCTGGATGTAAGGGTTTATGCCTGGCTTCCCGGTGGGCGAACTGGAGCGGGAGTTACCCAGAGGCCTGTGCAGTCAAGTGTCTGACCCTCCCAGCCTAATCTGCGGCACAAGTGAGGGCGCTTCCACCCTGGGTTTCCTGGCACAGTCCAGAGTCACATCTTTGTCCCAAAGTCCTTAGAAAGACAGATAACGAGTCTTGCTTTTGAATGTGGAAAATATGGTTATATTGGGCACGTGGAAAGTGCCTTTTATTGCTTCCTGCCATAGATCAAAGGCATAATGGCCAGCCTGCCCCAAGACAGCCTGTGCTGCCAGGAAAAAGCGGCCATGTAGGCTGCTCACAGGTCTTTCTGCCCAGAGCAGGAAGCGAGGGGAAGAAAAAGCTGTGTCCTGAGAACTGGGTTCCCCAAAAGGCAGGAAAAGAGAAGCTGCCAAGGCAGAAATTACTTTTGGTCTCATTGCACAAAGGAAGGAATGAGTGACCCCAGGTCCCTTGCGACACACACACAGTAGCCTTTGGGGAAGCGAGAGCTCTCCCCGAAGACAAAAATGCCTGCAGATTGGAGGTCAAGCCTGGGCAGCGGCCCGAAAGCAAACTCTTCATGTTGCAGGCGCTTTCCACACTTGCTCGGGTCACTGCTGGGGAAGAGCCCAGCCAAGCCACATGTCCTGACCGTTAGGAGCCGCCTCTGAGCCTTCCCCTCCCAGCCACAGCTGAGCGGGTCCCTAGGGGTTAAACTGCAGCTTCATCCTAATCCCCACTAGCTCCAAAGGCTCAGGCATCCTGCTGTTGTCCGCTGCCTTGTTCTCGCTGGTTAATGAGAGTAAGCGTGGTGAGTGCCTCCTGCAGACTGGCTTGGTTACTTTGCCCTGAAGGGACTCACGCCTCAAAGCATTTAAAACTCAAAAATATTCCTTCTACAGGATGAAGCGCCCTGGCTGTCTGTGCCGCTCGGCTTCTTACTTGGGTGGGCCGTCCCATTTAACGCCCCTCCAACAGCTCTGTGAGACAAGGTGTCTAATTCTAGGCCAAGAAGGGGTTAAGCAACTCATTCTAGGTCATTCATTTTTGAATCTAGGTCAGAGTCCAAAAGGATGTTTCAAGACACTTGTTTTGTCCCTGAACAAATGTCCTGATGTCTAGGAGGCTCCCACTGGGGATTTGGGGCCTTGGAATGTGTCCAGAAAACGCGGCAGACCAGCATGCACAGCAAAGCCCTTTCCTTCTCAGGCTCCCACCCTTGGGTTTCACAGAACTAGTTTTCTGTAAGAATTTCTGTGCCATAAATATTACACACTGTAGAAATAGTGCCCTCGTGTGTTCAGAGCACAACGCACATTTGAATTCAGGAGAAAGACCTTTTAAGCCCTCTCAAAGCTATGGAAATTTTTTTTTCTTTCTAAGTATTTTATTTTATTTATTTTATTTATTTATTTATTTGTGCCAGGGATCGAACTGAGCTAAATCCCCGGCTCTTTCTAAGTATTTTAAACATGCTGAGGGGAAATGATGAAAAATTGCTAAACCCAATGAACTCCCACTAAGATGTACTAAATTACTAAGAGCAGGAGGATGAAGCGAAGGGAAGTCGGGAGTGTCCATCCAGTCTCACATCAAACTGACTTCCAACACCAGCCAGGAAAGACCAGACCTTATGCTGATTAATCTGAGCACCATCATTAGTTCTTTACATGTTTCCTTTCTTCCTTTATATTTTCTTTTTTCATTTTCTTTCTTTTTCTTATTTTCCCTTGATTCGCTCTGTTCCTTCTCCTCTC
The DNA here is from genome assembly GCA_004026905.1 of Hystrix cristata. Lineage (NCBI taxonomy): Eukaryota > Metazoa > Chordata > Mammalia > Rodentia > Hystricidae > Hystrix > Hystrix cristata. Next base: position 92,096 of record PVJO010002515.1, on the reverse strand, counting down.
TATTCTTCCTATCCACTCAGATTTACTTACAATTTACTTCTCTCTTATGGGATTTTTAAGATTTATCTCTTCTTTTTTTGAGTGCGTGTGGACGATTTGGGGAGAATGCAGAGATGGAAACATGATGATATAACAAAAAGAGAATCAGACTTGGGTTTAGAAGATCTAGATTTGTCTCCAACCCTCTTTGCACACTGACTGAAAGACACATGACAAAGTAGATATGATCTGTAGTTTAAGGGACAGGATGGAGGAAAGTATGTGTAGCAATAAAAAGGTCAGAGGAAGGCCAGTACAAGGCAAAGCGTACCACAGGCTCCTCTGTGTCTGCCATGGTCCGTCTCCTTTAGAGCAAAATGAGCCAAGGGCTGGGGATGTGGCTCGGTGACAGAGTGCTTGCCTGGCATGCTCGAGGCTCTGGGTTCAAGCCCCAATACTTTAGAACAAGCCGATTGTTCTTTGGTGGTATTTTGCGTTCTGATATTGAAAGCCAACAGATTCCTCTATGGGCTCTCATGGAGGAAGTGCTGCGTTATGGTGGGAGACAGTCCCAACAGCCACCCCACAGCAGGGACAGTCGCAAATGTCCTACCATTCTTCTTCATGACAGTGTTCAGAACAAGGCTGATTGCATAACTCCAGAGGACAATTCAGTGAAAACACACCTAAACAGAAGCCCAAGCAAGGCAGGCCAAGGAAATGTTAATGTGCACAGAAGACCTGCTATTTGTATAAAATGCAGAATTCCGGGACCCGTCCTGTAGATTTTGATTCCATTGTTCTAGGCCAATAAACATACATTTTAAGCAATGACTCCGTTGGAAGCAGGGACACTGCCTTAAAGGATTGGGATAATTCTAGCTGGGAAAAAAAATCTCAAAGGAGGTCATTGTGTTATTCACTTGAACAATAACAAAAATCGCTCATTAAATACTGTGATTTATATTGTTCTTAAACTATAGCTTCTTGTTGCCTATGACAGGACAAATTAGAAGTGTGACACTCAAGGAACTGAACACTTGGCCTGGTCTGCAAAATCGCTGTTACAAATCACTTATGTCGGAGGGTGTCTGCTGAAATTGGTTTGATTTCTGAGAAGAGAAACAGAAGCCATTAAACAGGGTGAGGTGTGGCTACGTGGCCCAGAAAAATCACAGTGGCTTAGACAACATGGAAGTGCGCTGTGTCTCCCAGAAGTGGGGTTTGGGACTGAGTGCTGGGGGATGTCATACTCTACCATGGTGCTGAAATGGCAGGATTTTTGGGTGCTCTGACCTTTAGCACACGGATTCTACTTCATGCCCAAGAGGCCGGAGCTCCTGCCATTGCTATCCACCTCAGATAGCAAGAAAGACGAGCAAAGACAGATAAGCAGAGGGACATTTTCCAAGTTTGTGTTCAGATCCTTGCTTACACTTCACTGACCAGAGCTTACTCTCATGGCCATACCTAGTTGCAAGGGGCGGCTGGGAAATGCAGTCTTTATTTTGGATGGCCGGATGCCTAGTTGAATATGGAGGCTGCTTCCAAGGGAAATGGGGGAAGTGGCTATTGAGGGGCATCTAACAGTCTCTGCTATTTGTAGACAGAGATTAGGTTAACAGGAGCGATTGTGGTTGAAGCGAAACACGATGGGGCCCTGTGGGCATTATCAAAACCAGGCTACTTCCTTTAGGGAAAGGCTTTTTGATCTCAGCTACAAATCTCCTGTGTTCTTATCTTCAGACTGCTTTCAAGAAATTCACAGACAACACACTGAATAGGCGATGGGTCAAAATCCCTCTGCTCTTTTCCTGTTCTTATTGTTTCAGAAATTTTGTGTGTGTGATCTATGCTTGTTGTGACAAATCTAAGTAGCACAGAAGAGTAAAAAGTAAAAAGCACAGAAGAGTAAAAAGTCTTCTTGTCACATTCCCCCCTCACCCCTCAAGGGTTGCCTTGGTTGGTATTTTGGGTGTTTCTTTCCGAACAAGATTCAGCTCCCCCTGAAAATCATTATTCAGTCTATAAGGACACCATGCTTGCCCTCATTTCTGTTCTTCCCGCGTGCATATTAGTGTGGTTTTGCTGCTATTCATCGCAAGGAGGTGTTGAAATTCTGAGTCATGGACTGTGGATGGACTCAAACTCACATGCTTCTGATAAGAAGTCGTGGTCTGGGAAACCCAGACTGGTCAAGGATGAAAGCCAGGCTGAGGTTATGAAGGAGTTTGCAAAAACTGACCCATCATTTGTGGAGCTTGAGAACCGCCCTCCTAACTATAAAACAGCCTCCTATTTGGCATAGATTTGAGACGAATCTGGTGATAGGAAACTTTTCCTATCCTTTGTTTGAGAGTTCTTTGCACTCTGAGAGGGCCTGGGACCAGCCGGGGCCCGGGATCAGCCGGGGCCCAGGTGGCTTCTCTGGATTAAGAGGTAACCCGTCTTTCAGTATGAGGTGCCGAGTAGGCTCACCTGAGGGGCACTGCTTCATTTCCCTAGTCCCTCTGGTTGGTGGTGAGGGAATTGCGAGCTTGACCCTGGACAGTAGGCCAAATCATTGGAAGGAGGAGGGTGATGTTAACCAAAATATTCTCTTGCTAGTCTGGGAGTTTGCAGCAGTTCGCAGTCTGCACCCCACACGCTGGGTGCTGCAGCCTCGAGGCCAGCTGCCCGCAATTCTCACGGTTTGGTGCAAGCCTCTTGGCCAGCAGAGGGAGCTATTGTACTTCAAATAGTTCACCTGTCAAAACAGCTCCCGCTGGGTGAATCTGACAAGTTATTTGCAGCAGTTTGTCCGATGTTTCCTTTTCGTACTTGCCAAGATCCTTGTTTACGACCTTCTTGAGCAAAGTGGGGGTCACTTTTTCCTTCTTAGTTTGAGCCCGCTAGGACCAGGAGAGCATTTAAGAAAACGTAACTGAGGTTGATTCCTTCGAGTAATGTTGGCTTCTTACTCGGCAAGATTCGGCGCATGGAGTATTGAAACGAGTTCCCTGCGGAGATCTTGCTATTATTTTACAGCAGTTAGTCCAGCACCTTCCTGGACAGCTGAGGCAGCTTCGCTCCGAGCAGCCCTCCTGGCCCGCGGCGCAGTCACTCAACAACCCTCAGCCTCTCCGGTGTGTGGGAGCTGGTTGGATGAACAGGGCTTAATATACCTCTCTGTGTCTCCTGTCAAACAGAAAACTACATTTTTTGAAACCCAAATGGTACTGGGGGCCATAATAAGTTTGTATGTGAAGAGTATGGGCGGTTTGGGTGGTTTGTAGAACGCAAAGAAATAAAGATTTATGGAGTTCTTCTGAGGTGTTGTCCCCCCAGAGGGGCACCTACTTAGCATTTTTGTAACGTATCGGCTTTTTAAAACATTCGTCCATGTTTTCCCAGGGAGTGGTGAGAGGGTATACTGAGGGTTGAAGTAGGCTTGTTAGTGGGAAATTTGGCCCCTGGAGACGCGGCCAGAGGAGCCCACGGGGGGAAGTGGCTGTCTTTGCCTCCCTGTCAGCCTTGAAGGCCTTCACGGTCCCTTACTCAAGACTCCTGGGCTAGACACGTCTAGCAGACCTGAGGAAGGAAGGTGCAGAGAAGTGTCTACTGTGTGTCTTATGCAGTGTTAGCGCAGTGGACCTGGAGTGACATCCACAGGACTGAGAAGACTCCACTGAGACCTCGAAGGTCCTTGTCCTCCACTTATTCCTCCCACCCACTCTGACTCATGACCTCTGATTGCTTCTCCTCACCCCTCTTTGTAAAATCCAAATTTTCTGAGTCATGGTTGCTGGCAAGCGAGAATTCCTCTTTATTCCAAGTTCCTTCCTTCACCAAAAATTTGCTGAATTAGGGCTGACCTTCTGGCTAAGGCCCCATTTTAAAACTTGCTCCTTCCTCCCTGAGGCATCTGAGAACACTCTTTTCTGGGGCTTCTCCTGCCCGGCTTCCGAGAATAAAGCCTTGTGCCAGGGGTCCACGGGTTGCTTTTCTTCACAACACTTATACTTCTGCAGTGAACCAGGATTATTCATAGTAAATAGAGTGGATTAAACACACAGAGCCTCACTGGGGTATAGTCTGCTGCAAACAACCTATTATTATTACTTTTTGTTTTCGTGTTGAGACAGGGTCTCACATGTAGTTCAGCCTGGCTTTGAACTCACTATGTAGCCCGGGTTGATTTTGAACTCGTACTGATCCTCCTGCCTCAGCCTCCTGAGTGCTGGGATTACAGGTGTCTGCCACCACGACTGGCACAAATGACTTCTGGAAACTGCCTGCTTTCAGAGCTTTTTGAATTCTGGAAATGAGGATATGAGATTGAGACTCTGTGGCCCACCCAGGGCTGATGTGCGGATTAAATGAGATCATATGTGGACGTATTTAGCGTGGTGCTGGGTGCGTGGAGCTTAGTGATCCCACTGGCTGAGAGAATGAAGTAGTTAAGGAGCTGTGGCACGGGGTGCGGGGCCCACAGGTGCACAGAATGACTGGCACCGTAGGAGGGGCATCCTCTCATGCGCTCACTCTGAGGGACTATGGGGCTGAGGTCGAGGTTCCAGCCCTGCTTACGCAGGCACTAGGCAGCTTGCTGCAGCAGCGAAACTGTATCATGCACAGCTCCACACAAGGGCTCTGAGAGCAGCCTGTCTGCGGAGGTCTCTGGTTTCCCGAGATTAGATGATTTATTTGTGCACAATGCAAAAGTAGCAGAACGGATTCCATCCCTGAAGAGCAACTCAGAATTCTTGGGCTTCTTATTAGGGACAGGAAGGCCCAGAGGTGGAAGGAATATGTTCTGTTGATCAAGGTGGACCAATGTGATTTTAAGTTGCATCTCCAGCTATACAAACAATGCAGGTAAACACAGCTGAAAACCTTTGTAAGTACGAACTGTGAGTCAATCACCCTTTATTTATTCATTCAATAGTCAGAGCCTCAAGATGTGTGCAGCTCCAGCCAACAGATTTACTGCACCTGTTGAGAGATTCGAATTGACATCTAGACATCAACCCAAAGAAACGGTGAAATAACACACGTTCATTATTTAGAGTCACCATGTTTGGGGGCAACTTGTTAGGAAGAAACACAAATGTACACACAGAGAAGAATGCCAAATCAAGTGTAGGCTCCGTGATGGCTTTTGTAAGGTGGACACACCTGGATGGGACCTGCCCAGCTCCAGAAAGGAACATTATCAATATCTTGAAAACCCTTTGGCTGCTTTGAAGTCATATTCCCCAAATGGGACTGTTACTTTCATGTTTATCACCTTAGAATGATTTATCTACTTTTGAATCTTATAAAAGCAGAATCATACAACATGTTTTTGTGTGTTCAGCTTCTCTGGTTCAGTATTACACTTATTTGTGTGACTTACCCCTGTTGCTTCATAGCAGCATTCATTGCTGCTCTCGTCCACCGTATGAATATATTGTGGTTTATTTTCCACTCTAATAGTGATGGACATTTGGGGGCTGTTTCAAATGACGCTGTGACAAATATTCTTGCGCATATCTTTTGGTCAATACATGCGAAATTTTCTGCTGAGCAAGTACTGGGGTGTGGAATCTCGGAGTCATGCGTTCAAGATACAGTCAGTTGCCAAAGTGGCCGAACCAGTTCTCATTTTTGCCAGTAATATACGAAAGGCCCTCCTGTTCCACATTTTCAGCAACATTTGGCTTTGTCAACTTTTTTGACCTTAGTTATTCTGGCGGCTGTGTGGTCTTGTCTCATTGTGGTTTTAATTTGCATCTAACGAACGGTTGTATGCTGATACTGTCTGAGGGGCCATATACATCTCAGAATGCCTTGTGGAGAGGACTTAGACAGGCTGACCCTGCAGGTTGACTTCCTTCTCCCTCTGCAGAGTCCTGTGTCTCCTTCCCTGGGTATTGAGCCTTAGTAAGTACTGTATAAGCCAAACTGTAGGTCAGCGTTTGCTTCCAAAGGATCCAAACTGCACCAATGCGTCTGTTCCCACAGTAGTTCCTACAGTATTAAGTACTGTCATTTAAACTATAAACTTTTTCAGTGTACACATATATTTGTTTCTTATAAAACTGTTAGTTAGCAAAATTGATTTAAATCCTATAAGTATTTTGGTGTTTGTTAAAATTGTGTTTCAAACATTTCCATTTTATTATTATTTTCACATTTCTTGTTAAAATGACAGGATTTTGATATTTATAGGGCAAGTTCTCCCTTCCTGCTGTTCCTTCTACAAAAGTGTCTCAGCTATCCTTATACAATTACAATTCCAGTGGTGGCACACGCTGTTGTCCCAGCACTCAGGAGGCTGAGGCAGGAGGATTGCTGTGAGTTTGAGGCCAGCCTTGGCTACGTGGTGAGTTCAAAGGCAGCCTGAACTGTGCAGTAGGACACTACACTTCCAGACAAATTTCAGATGAGATAATCAACTTCCATTTAACAATCCTGTAGGGATTTTGGTTGGAAGCTCATTGACTTAATAGACTAATTTAAAACAAAACTGCACCTCATTATTCAAAACTAAGCATGTCTTTTTCATGTGCTTCTTTTGTTCCTCTTGTGAACTATACCTTTTTCATTGCCTTTTCTAATAGCCTATTGCTAGCGTATAGAACAGCTACGCGCTTTTATGTTTATCTTGTGTCCAGCTACAGGTTGGAATTCTCTTATTTCATCCCAATAGTCTTTTAGTTAATTCACGTGAGTGTTCTAGTCATATAGTGAGTATATAAGACAGTTTCATTTCAACTTCTCGAATATTTTACTTCTTTTTCTGAGTCTATTCTGTAGTATGATTTTCTTAGGTAAGCATTTTCGGTGGCTTTCCAAAGCCAAAATATCTCCTCAGCACAATACATTTTCCCTGACCATGAGTGTGTTTATCTCCTACTACCTGTTCTCCACACCCTCTTCAATTTATGGTTGCTTTTCCTGACATACCGTGTGCCTTGCCTCTGGACCTTCTATTCCTCCTCCTTGCTCCCCTCGTGCTCTCTCTCCTACATCACCATCGTCTGCCATGCTTCTTTTTATCTTCAAGTTCCAATCTGAGTTACTTCTCATGTGAGGCCGCCCCTCAAGGGAGGCCTAAGCTCCTTCCTCCAAACTCTTTTATAGTTCTCCACGTTGCACCAATGACATGGAATTATGCTTTGCTTATTTGTAAGTTAAGGAGGCTGAAATTTTCCTTACAGATAGGGACAATTTCTCTCAATATTTCACTTCTCAGTGCCTATCATAGGGCCCAGGGCTTCTTTGACACTCACTGCATACTTGTTATATGCATAAGAAGCAAAACTTTTGGCCTTTGCAGGCAGTGTGTATATTTTGGCATAGGCGCCCTTTCATTTCTGCTTTTAAATTACTATGGTGATTATGTGAAGGGTGGCAATTCTAATTTAATCATTTTCTTCAGATTCAGAGATAACTTTCTTTTCCTGTTTAGTATTATGGACATACTGAAATACTGATTTAAATACTGTTTTAAAGCCTAGTTGATGTGGTTTTTTTAATATATATATATATATATGCTAAGTGCTATCGGTGCATTTAGCAAATAAGTCCTCTAGATCTGAGGTGTGAAGAATTATTTCTTGCTGGGCATGGTAGCACACGCCTGTGATCCCAGCACTCAGGAGGCTGAGGCAGAGGACTGCTGAGAGCTCGAGGCCAGCCTGGGCTAAGTAGTGAGTTCAAGGCCAGCCTCGGCTACAAGGTGAGATCCTATCTCAAAAAAAAAAAAAAAAAAAGAATTATTCTCCAAATATCTGGAAAATAATTGTTAGCTAAATGTAAATGCACACAAAAAAGCAAGATGGCAGGCTTTCATTACTAGCTTCTGGGAACATTTGATTGAAGTGAAGAGAAATGAGAAGAGCCATAGAGGAAAGGATATCTGCTTAATGAAAAATATTATGCATATGCATTTGCCTCCTCAAAGTAGGGAGAGCTATGACACTTCTTCCTCAGTAACTACCTGGGGAATTTCTTAGTGTTTGTAACATTACTCTTTCTGGAGACTTTCTTTTTTCTTTTCAAGGGTTGCAATGGAAATTATTCAGGTTCAAAAAAAGATTAAAAAAAGCAATGTACAGATTTACGGAGGAAAAAAACAGGAACAAGCCAGGTGTGGTAGCACAGATCTGTAATCCTAGCATTCTGGGAGGCTGAAACAGGATTGTGAGTTTGAGTCCAGTGTGAGCAAATTAAGGACTTAGTGAGACCCTGTCTCTTTTTTTTTTTTTTTTTTTTTTTTTTTTGGTGCCAGGGATCGAACTCAGGGCCTTGCTATTGCTAGGCAAGTGCTCTAACCACTGTACTAACT
>PVJO010002515.1:13769-83703 GCA_004026905.1 Hystrix cristata | reverse complement strand
AGAGAAACCAGAATAGTAGAACAAAAGCTAACAATTACTAACACATAACTAATAATTATTGAGTACTTTCTACATTCTAACCGCTATGCTGAGTATTTCAAATGCATTATCTCTCTTAATCACCATAAAAATCAAATAAGGTAGGAGTTATTGTTTCCCCCCTTTTTAATAACCAGGAAGTTGAGCCTCCGTACCATCCTAAGACCAAACTTAAGTGACTGACCTCAAAGTCAGTTGTTTATGGCACTTCATTGGCTCCTAACTGAAGCATGCATATCACAAAGCAGAAAGTTCCTTGTCTTTAAAGCCTGGGCCATTACAGAATTGTGGACGGCCTGATGACCCTCAGCACTTGGTATAACCATTCTGATGCAACTTATTTCACCAACATCACGCAATATGTTCCCCACCAGATGCCTCGCACTGTGCTTGGCGCTGGGACATGGAGACGACAAAGCCACTGCTCCTGACCTAGAAGGGACACGGCTGGTGGCTCCTGGACAAACAGACCAGGAAGCACCATGTGAAAGGAGAGCTTGCAGGCGGATTCTTCAACAAGAGCAAACCCAGACAGGAGGAGAAGAAAACTATGTCACGGTGGACCTGTGGGGGTAGAGATCAGTGCAGGCTATCAGTGGAAATAGAAACAGAAAGTCAGGACAAGCAGCAGCAGTAACTGGAGTGATTACTTCAGCCATTGTGGCTCAGCCCATCGAGGTGGGTTTTCTAATTAAGATCTAAAGCACCCAGCTGTTATACTCAAGAATCTTAGTTCACCCAGCCTCACTCCCTACTGTTGATTTTATACAGATCTGTGTGCAAAAAAATCCACCAGTCAGTTATTATGCATCAAGTCAGGCAGCCATTCAATGACTGTTGAGTGTTCACTCTGATGTTGGGGATGTGGAGGTGAACAAGGCAGACAACATTCCTGCTCCCCTGGAGCAGTGGAGACAATTAACAAGTAGCTAAATAAATACAGTCATTATGGGGTTTAAGGATAGCTGTGAAGGAAATAAACAGGGCTGTCTGATGGTAAGTAACTGGGAAAGGTCTCTTAGAAAAAAAGTAGTCGGAGAGGCACTCTGCCATAAACAATTCTTTTTTTGGGGGGGTGCTGGGGATGGAACTCAGGGCCTTGCACCCGCTAGGCGAGCACACTACCTCTCGAGCTAAATCCCCGGCCCTCAAGAGGCACTTTGAAGGTAACATTTGAGTGGAGATCTGAGTGGGAGAGAGGCGTTCATGCCAGGAGCTGAGGGAAGAGCATTTTAAGCACAGGGAACAGCAAGGGCAGGGAAGGTATGTGGAGCTGGGGAGCATGTCGACCTCATTCTCATGCTCTCATAGGGGAGCTCAAGTTCTAGGCACCAGTTTTCTAACAGAGCTGCAATAAAAATCTGTCATTATTTCATACACCAACAATAAATGGTATAGCAATAAACAAAGTTACATTTCCATCCTCTTGCAAAATAATTCACATTGTGAAACCTATGCGGGGCCCATATTTTGCACGTTAAATAGAAAAGTATAGAGCTAGCAGGGGTATCAGAGGTCATGTAATAATCTAATACAGCTCCTCGTTTTAGATGGAAACATTGAGACCCCAAAGCTGTCTGAAAGACTGATGGACACAGGACTTGGACAAGTGAGATTAGAACTACAAATGTTAAATTACGTGTGCCTTTTTGTTAATAGGTTATGGACAAAATATTTGTAATAGGTCAGCACTCAAAGTATTTGTATTAGGTTTTGCTTTGTGTGTGTGTGTGTGTGTGTGTGTAAGGGATGGACTGGACTTTCTTCCTTTTAAATTTGGCTCACTTAGTTTTTCATCAGGTTTGAAATTCTCCCAACTTCATTTGGTTAAAAAGCAAAACCAACTTTGAGTGTTGCTCCCACTCCTCTTAGCTGCATGCGAAGACCAGTGTGTGTGACCTCGTTTGGCCACCAGAGGGAGGGATGACTCCTATTCAGACAGTACGGATCTTGTTACTGTACACAAGTTTCTGCTGAGCAGCCCGGGAAATTGGCCGAGTCTAGAGGCTGCGTTTGAGACGAGAAGTACAGGCAGGACTTGAGTTCACACACCTGCTGCCCACACCTGCCATGACTGGCCCACAGAGGTCTGGGCCAAACTCCTTCTCAAAACAAAAAACAAAAAAAGAGTTTGCCTCAGAGGGCTAGGTTTCACCTGGAGCTGGATTTCCAAGCTCACCACCGCCACCACCACCACAAAACTTTTACAACAATAATTAAAGGGGAGATCTGTGGCCAGGTCAAGAAGAGTCCCTGAAAAGATGTTAACAAGACTTGAAAGGACAAAGCAGGCGGGCTAACTGGTATGAGCTTATCCACCAGAACAGAATGAGGGAGCACCCTTAGAAGACAGAAAAGGCAACATCCCTTCCTCGCGGGCGACAAATTCCTGACACCCGACCTCGCTGGCCGCTCTTTTGATGAGCGCATGCGCGGGGACACAGCCTCGCTCCCTCCAACGCTAGATGAAGATCTGTGCGCCGCGGCTGTAAGAAGTCGCTGCTTTCTTGGGCGTATGACTTAGGCAAGCTGCTTAATTTCTCCCAGCCTTCCTTTTTCCACCTGTAGACAAAACAAACATCCCATTTAGTGCATAATTCGCAACCCTTAGAGGCAGCGGAGCAGGAGAAGGTAGATAAACGTAGAGAGATTCTCTCGCCAACAGGTGGCGGAGCGCGCAGGCCCCGCCCCGCCAGCCTTCTCGACTATGATTGGCTCCCTCAGGGGGCGGGGCTCTGCGCGGGGGCGGGGCCTGGCTAACCAGGTCCAGTAAGTAGCGCCTCCCGGGATCTTTGCCAGAGACGTCGCCATGGCCGATCGAGGCTTCGGTTCCGCGCGCGCCCTGCTCGCAGCCCTGCTGGCGCCCGCGCTCTTATCGCTGCTGGTGTGGCCAGCACGGAGCTACGGAGGCCAGAACCACGGGGACTGGGAAAAACCCACGCCGATCCCGCCGCTGCCACCGCGCGAGGACGCGGCGCGCGTGGCCCGCTTCGTGACGCACGTCAGCAACTGGGGCGCGCTGGCCACCATCTCGACCCTGCCGGCCGTGCGCGGCCAGCCCTTCGCCGACGTGCTCTCGCTCAGCGACGGGCCGCCGGGCGCGGGCAGCGGCGTGCCCTACTTCTTCCTGTCCCCCCTGCAGCTCTCCGTCCACAACCTGGAGGTGGGTGAGGGGGACCCTGCCCTGTGGCCAGGGTGATGCCCGCCGGAGAGGGCGGGGCTCCTGGACAGGAGAGTTTGAACCCGGCTCCACCCACGTCTTTTGTGACCCGCAAGGGCCGGGCAAGCATTGCAGCAGCTGAGATGTTGGGCAGCTGAGTACCAGGAATTCCCCCACCCCGGCCACTGGGCAAAGAAATAGGGGTGAGTGCTTTGCCGCTCCTCACCCAGAGTTGTCATCTTGGGGCAAGTTGTCTCCATTAACCCCAAGGTTTCTCTTTCTTACTTCTTGTGAATTAAGAATGTTCCTTCAATGGAACATGGTGGCACATGCGTGTATTCCCAGCACGCTGAGAGGCTGAGGCAGGAGGATCACAAGTTCTAACTCAGCCTGGGCAGTTTAACTACTTAATGAGACCCTATCTCAAAAATTAAATAAATTTTTTTTAAAGAACTGGAAATACAAATACAAAGGTCTTAGGTTCAATCCACAGCACCAGAAAAAAAAAAATAAGCCGCCCATAAGAAGCTAATGCACAACATCGCTGATGATTTGATGATTCCCATGGTTATTTCAGTCTTTAGGGCTTTCTATGCACAGTGGCCTCCTCAGGGGACAGCAGGACTGACTGACCGCCTGTCCCCTCTTCATCCTTCGCCTGCCTTCTGGTGGCCCTTTGCGGTCCCACAGAGCGACAGAGCAAGGGTACTGAGCCTGATTCTGACAGAGATCTCAGACTGAAGTTAACTGGGAAAGGACGGAGTTGATAAAGGGGAGATGAAAGGAAACCGAAGTTTAATTAAGTGCCTGCTGGATGCCAGGCTGGCCTTCAGGTACTGTTCATTTTTTCTTCATGAACTCTTCCAGTAACTCTATGAAGTAAATATTACTAACTTCCTTTGGTGGATGAGGAAGTGGAGTCTCACATAGGCTGAGTAGCTTGCCCTAAGCCAGGGGCCGAACCCTTGTTTCACATCAGATCCATCTGCCTTCAAACCACAGGCCACAGGGTTCGGCCCAAGACTCCACGTGGCCACAGCCCAGTTTTCTAAATTTGAATTTGGGACCAGCCTTTTCAAATTGAGATTTTACCTTTAAAAGTTTAAATGTCCACCTTCTCTTGAAAAAGAGAAGATCGGGTGATCCCAGATGCCTAGATTTTTTTTTGAGCAAAAATAGAAGCGGCTGGCCCTTCAGCCCAGGTGCACACAGCCCAGCTGTTTTCTTATTCCCAGCCCACGCCATTCCCCTCGGCATTTGCTTGGTGGAGACTGTCAGTGATGCTCGATGTGGCCGCAGATTACAGTCACTTGGGAAGATTGTTAAAATGTAATGCCAAGGCATCTTAGTTAAACTTTGGGGGAGGGTGGGAGTGGGAATTGAACTGAGGACCTTTGCACTGATCGACATCCTCAGCTCTTATTTATTTATAAGAAAGGGTCTCACTCAGTTACCCAGGTTGGACATAAACTTGCAGTCTTTCTGCCTCAGCCTCCCAGACTGTTAGAATTACAGGTGCATGCCACCATACCTGGCTTTAAAACACATTTTATTCTAAGACACCAAAACCACCCTGGCTGGTGGGGGTAGAGGAGAGGTTGAACATCACTGCTCTCCCTGATCATATTTAAATGTGTGAGGTGCCTGGGGAGTTGCTGACCTCATCCTCGTTGCAGAAGTGAGGAAGCTGTGACTCAGAGGCACAGGAATCACCTGTGACCAGCCCAGGTGTTTGACGTGTCTAGAAACGCACAATACTGAGGCACCTACCAGGGTTTCCAGTCTCCATGGTGACTGTGAGAAGATCGTGTCAGAATCTGACTCTGCATCCTCCTTCAGACCAGGATTCACTTAGGGTCTTCTCACCAAGGGACGGGGTGGTATAACCAGCTCCCTCCCACTCTGGGGCCTTATTTTGAGGCGACGAAAATTGAAGCTGACAGAATAATAAGCAGTGTGGAATGATTGAACGGGTGTTTATGACAAAGAATAAAAAGAAAAGTGCCCCCTCATCACACACTGTGGGGTATCTGAAAGACAGAATAACTGTAGAGCCCGGTGGGGGCTCTTAAGTCTTTGGTACAGGTGTACGTGACAGTACGTAGGGAGGCTGTCTTGCTTGCATTTTACCCTCCGGGTCTCCTTTTAGTTTACTCAGCTGCGTTTTAGCTGACCAAGCTCTGATCTTTAGCTTGTAGCACTTGGGTTCTAATGTCCAGGACCTCTGCCCTATCTGCCCCACTTCCTCCTGTCTCCTGGCCCCCGTGGAATAGTTTGTAAGGGACACGAAGACCCTGGTGGGGACTACTTCTCCTGCATAGAATGCCTGTCCTCCCTGGCTCCTAGATCAAATGGACTGGCCACCGGGATGTTCATTTTGTATATTTCCCCCCCATGACATTTGTGTAGAGTAGATGCTCGCATGGAGCTGTCCTAATGTTAGGTGGTAATGGTACCAATTTGAGCCACAGGGCTGGGGAGTCAGAAATCTTGGAGTCTGATTGTGTATACCGAGTCCTCAAGCTCCTGGTTCATGTTTTTCTTGGCGCCCTTTTCTTGTGATGGGACCCTCTCTGGTCACTCTCCTTTTTTTTTTCTTTCTGATCTAGTATCTCCCATAGTCCATTTCTAACCCCCCTGTTCTCTTGATCCTTGGAAAATTGTATATACTTCTGTGGCTTCGTTTCTTCAGCTCTGTATTTCTAACTGCATGCTGCTGGTTTTTACTTCACTGGTTTACCACTATCTCAAATTCAGTATTTTTAAATCCAGTTCTTCCTCTTCCTCCTGAAACCAGTTTCCCTTGAACTGCTTTTCTGTTAATGGAATTTTCTCTGCAAACACTGGAATTGCTGCTGCCTCTCCAGAATCCCTCTGTTCCCAAGTCTGCCAGTTTCTCTTTTGTGTTGTTTGCGTCCATCTGTTTCCCTTCTTTATTTCTACCACCCCGTCCTTAGGCCAAGTCCTTATTACCACATGCCTAAAAAGTACTTAAATCTTCTGCCCTGTTGACTCTGCTCACCAGACTTGCATTAACAAAATACTTATCAAGAAGTGTGAGCTGCCCAGTAACTTCTACCTACTATTTGTTGCTGCTTAAGAATCATTCAGGGGCAAGGCGTGGTGATGCATGCTTGTGATCCCAGCACTCTGGGAGTCTGAGGCAGGAGGATTCCAAGTTTGAGCCCTGCCTGGGCAATTTAGCAACTTAGTGAGATCTTGTCTCAGAAAAAAGACTGGGGATGTAGCTCAGTGCGAAGGGCTTGGGTTCCATCCCAGTACTGCCCGTCCCCCAAGAGAATCACTTGGGCTGTTTAAAATGCAGATGCCTGGGTGGGGAATGGCACCCGAGCTCCTTGGGGGCGGGTCTTGGAAAGTGCTGCCTGATGCTGGCCTACAGAATACTGCCACCACCTCTCGTTTTGGATGGAGCCACGCTTACCCTTACCCTCTTTTTCCAGCAAGTTTGGTTTCTCACCATCATCCATCATGTCTCCTGCCTTCCCAGTTTTGCTTTTTGCCATCACCATTCCCTCCGCCTTTAACGTGTCCCCACTTATGTCCTGGTTTTGAATATAAGACCCTCTGTAGTTCTGTGTCACCCCCAGCTATATCGACGTCTCCTTACGCTGAAATTTGACTGCACTTTACTGCTTATTTGGCAGTTAATCATGTCTGCTTTTTAACCTCTTTTATATTTTTGGTCTGCGTTATTGAAATTTTGGTTATCTTTGACTTTTCCACCACCTTGGGGTGAGACTTTACCTGAGACCTCCTTTTTCTTGGTCTCCGAAAGTACCTTGCCTAATAACTTGGAGATGGTAGATATTTTGGCTAAGTGACTTCAAGGAGCTCTCTTCAGGACTCACTGTTTTGGTGGATCACTGTGAAATGGCAAAAAAATTCTCCATAAAGACACTTGGGGCTTAAAGAACAAAATAGCTTCAAACGCAATGTTTGAAATGTGCAGTATCCTGTCAACAGTGCCTTTGTGGATCTGACTTCTGAATAGGAAAGAATTGGGAATTTTGTTTGCTTCAAAGTTTGCACATGAGCTATAGAGTCTCTTTTTTGCAGTAAAAATGAGCAACTTCTTCAATTTTGACATCATATGACAGTTTATGCTACCAGGAGATAACCAGGCAGCATGATTCAGCTACTTTCTTGTTCAGATTGTGTAATTAGCTGGTAGACAGTAACCGTAGTATTTTTATGCATTTGTTCTGTGTTAGAGGCTAATCTTAGTTTAGATAGTCCTGTGAAATCTATCACCAGCCTCAGCCTCAAATTTGGATGGTACTGTAATTATAATTCTTCTGAAGTATATGGAACAGACTTTGAGTTAAAAAATATTTTAAAATAGTTCTTATGGTGTCAGTAAATTTTAAATATGAAATATCCTGAGAGGGTCAAGATCCGTCTATATCTAAGTGGTATTTTCCCCCTGGGTGGAAGGTGGTATTTTACAGTTCACTGTTTCACGGAAGAATATTTCAGCTCTAGGAACGTTACGTATGCAACTGAGAAAATTTATTACCTCTCTGGGAACTGTATTTCACCTGAGAGAGTCTTCATTTTCTCTCTACAGGAGAATCCACATGCCTCACTGACCATGTCTTTGGCACAGACTGACTTCTGCAAGAAACACATACTTGATCCCCAGAGCCCGCTGTGTGCTCACATAATGCTGTCGGGGACTCTGATCAAGGTAAATAGTGGACCATGTGAAGAGAGACGGCTTTAGAAGACCATTGTCTTATGAACAATGAAAAAAGAGATCTTTTGAGACTATAATACAACCGATTTGTGATCGAGATGCCCAGTTAGGATATGTTCTAATATGTAAACTAATTCCGTGAAAACGACAGGTTTAGCCAGTTGCTGCCGACAGGTTTAGCCAGTTGCTGCCAGGTAGGTGTACTGTAGGATGCTTATGAGGAATGTGAACTATTTTCTGAGGCCAAACAGATGTAGCAAGTGTAAAGCTCCTATATAAAATTATTCTTGCTGAGGAGCATCTGCTCAACCAAAGCTTACTGCTCTGTCGTGTTGTCTTAGTTACTTTTCTCTTGTTGCTGAGACAAAATACCCAACACCCAAAGTTAGGGGAAGAAAGGTTTATTTGGCTCACGTTTGTAAAGGTTTCAGTCCGCAGTCAGCTGGGTCTGAGGCAGGGTGGCAGGACAGACAGGCAGAAGTCGGCCACGTAAACAAGGAAATCAAGCAAAGCGGCTAACCAGCTTCTTCCTGTATCTTATATTTTATCCAGGGTACCTGTCTTTAGGGTGGGCAGTACTCCCACCCTTAATCCTAATACCCTTAATCCTAGTGTCACATCCTTGATCCCAGCAGAACCATGCCAAAGGAATCAGTGGACTAATTCAGTAATCACACACTCTAGATCCAGCTACCTCTTACCACACGAGGCTTTGAGGGGGACATCTAGACACAAAGCATTACACATGTGTTACCTGGTACCACATTTCCTGTGTCTGGGCTTCCTGTCTCCATATTTCTACAACAGTTTAGAGCAGAGAGTATATTAAATAATCCAACGGGAGGAGTGTCTTGTTGCTAAAAACCGGAAGGGAATTTAGAGACTTCAGGATGAATGCTGGAGGGAGGATGTTAAATTCATGAGGTCAGGGGGCAGGATGTCCGGAGCCCTAATCCAATTGCCGAGGTGGTGGATTTGTGTTTTGACTTTGTCAGTCGAGAATACCTCAGACAAATTTGATTCGTGGTCTGGAAATTCTCGGTGGGTGCATCTCTGTTGTTGATTGTCCTTCACTGGCAGGAGGAAGGGGGCGGAGCAGGGTTCCACAGTGCTGCATGCACAGATCTTTACTCTTCATGTACACTCATCTCTGTGTTTAACACATGCATGTTCCATGCTGCAGGACAGGTGGTGTACATGTCTCAGGCATGATGGTACCTTGGACTGGTTAGTTGGGTAGCTCAGGGTTACTGTTTAGCAATTAGAACTAGTATTCAGCGTGGTTCCTGCTTCACTCTATCTGTTATCACCAACATTTGAAATCATTATGGTTCTTTGTATTCTTCAACCTTCCTTTGCTCTTGACTCTTTACATTTGCTCTTGACTCTTTACATTTAAGATCAAGATTTACAAAATAAACTCAGGATTATTTCTCAAGTCCCAGAATCACACATTCTTAACAAACAAGAAAACAAAACCTCATCGCTATTAGCACGTTTATTTCATGTTTGTCTTTTAGGTGAATGAAACCGAAGCGGACTTGGCAAAGCATTCATTATTCACTCGTCACCCTGAGATGAAAATCTGGCCTTCCAGCCATAACTGGTTCTTTGCTAAGTTGAATATAACCAATATCTGGGTTGTAGACTACTTTGGTGGACCCAAAATAGTGACACCTGAAGAATATTATAATGTCACAGTTCAGTAAGTATTTCTCTGCCTTTCACCTCTCCAACACTGCAGTCCTCATCAGTGGTCCCAGGTCTGGGGCGGTCTGGAGGTCACCATTGCATCATGACCTCCGTGGCAAGGTAGTAAAGCCTGCGCCCCTTCTCAGAGTAATATCTGAAATGCGTAAAATGTACAAGATCACCAGAGGCACCAACAGTGCTGAAATTTATAAAGCTATTTTTAAATGCGTGATGTAGTAATATGTAAGCTTTTAAATTCACATTAAATAATATTAGATCTAGTAATGAATCTGTAACTTTATTTTCAAAATAGTTGAGACTGAAGACGAAGTGTCAAGACATCTACAGTCACGGTAACGTGATTCGAAAGTATCAGTGATTTCTGCGTTTCTGAGGGGGAAAGTCACAGATACACAAGTGCCCGAGGCCACCTGCAGGAATGTCCCTGCTGTGGCCCACCTCTTTTCTTTTCCCTGTTATAATAAAAAATGTTAAAAAGAAGGTTTTGTTACTTATATACTTTAACTATATTATGTATTTTATATATTGCCTGAGACAGTTCCTCTGTAATCCAGAGGGGTGGGGGTCGGGCAAAAAGAGTGACGATGACCATGATAGCGTTTTCTCCTGAGAATCAGGCCTGGAGCTCTGGACTGTGGATGTTCCACATCTGAGTCTGAGCAAGTGACCTGTCCCCATCAGCCCCTAGGACCAGGTGCCTGGGGGCAGGCGTGACTTACTCCACTGGACATGGGTGCTTGAAGGGGAGCAGGTGGCCATCACAAAGGCCTCGGGAGAGAAGAGAGGAGGAGCATCTGAGGGTGGGAAGGAACAGGAAGAAGGGCACTCAGTCCTATGGAGAGAGGTCTGGGTTCAGAGGAAGGAATGTGAGGGACTGGTGCTCTGCCCACGTGACTCAACAATCCTGGCATAGCTGGCACCCACCAGCCTGATGAGAGGTGATAACAATAACAATGATAGCAACAATAATGACAATAGCAGCTGGTATTTGCCGAGCCTGTGGTACTGGCCAGGTCCTGTGCTGGCTGCTTTGCATATAATAACTTCCGAGTTCTCACCACACCCTCTGATGTGTACCCATTCTGCCTCTGTAAAATTGGAATGCTGATGGAGATGTAAGGAATATGCTTACGGCCTCACTGCCCAGAAGTGGCAGTGCCAGGACTCCTGTCCTGGAATCTCTCTGTACTGCCCCTCTGGTGGCCTCCTGGCACATAGCAGGCCCCTACCCCAGTATGTTTGTGGTGCACTTCCTGATGGCTGGCTGGGGAGATTGGCGCTGTGATAGCCAGGCTTGTGTGATGGCTTAAACAGTGCATGACCATGGTGGTGCAGAGGATGAAAGATTATTCAGACACAGACTTAATCCAGTCACTGAGAGAGAAGCCCAGAGGGGCTGCTGCTCCACATGAGAAAGCCCGGGGGAACAGATCAAGGTGAAGCCTGCTGGCTATTTATTTGTCACTCAGGGAGGTGAGAACAAAGATGTGGATAAAAAATATCTGCAACATTTGTATAGGAGTTTTGGTTAGGGGATAGAGAAGGAATGGGATAGTTTGCTATGTGACACACGTTGATCTAATCTAATCTAAGCAAGCTTAGCAGGGCTGAAGAAACACACTGGCCAAGGCAAACATGTCTGAGAATAACTCACTTTTAATCCTACTGACTCTTGTCCGGTGGATCTCCTCTAAACTTTTTTTGTGGGGGATGCTGGGGATCAAACTCTGGACCTTGTGCTTGCTAGATAAGTGCTCTACCACTGAGCTAAATCCCCAGCCACGTATCTGCTCTAAAGTTAACTGTGCACTCCAGGAGCCTGGGGACTGTTGTTCCCAAGGTCCCTTCCTTTTCACATTCACTTCAGTCACTCCTTTGGCCAGAGTCTCCCCACAGGGGGTTAAATTCTTACACTGATTTATGTATTGTAGAACAGCCCATGTTAAAGTACTGACTTCCCACCTGACTGTAAATTTCTTGATGGCAAAGCCCGGGGTTTAAAATTTTATTTTTTAATTCCCGTCAGGACAGTGGACAGGGTGTGGCACAGGGCAGGTGTTTAGGAAGCCCTGGCCGATTGATTGTCAGGCAGACTGTCTGAAACAGAGGCTTTGAGTTGGACTTCAGCGGTGCTGGGATTTATCCTGCTGCCCAGGGGCAGGAGCAGAGGCCCCAGCCTCTGAACCTCTTCTGGGCTGGCAAAGCATCGTGCTGTGTAGGAATGGAGCAGCAGTGACAAGATCATTGTTATGGTTTGTGTCTAGATGTCCCCCCAAAGCCTCATGTGGTAAGAGATAGCTGGATCTAGAGTGTGCGGTTACTAAATTAATCTATTGATCGGTTTGGCATGGTTCTGCTGGGATCAAGGATGTGAAACTAAATTTAAGGGTGGGAGTGCTACCTGCCCTAAGGACAGGTAGCCTAGATAAAAGATACAGGAAGAAGCTAATTAGCTGCTTGTTTGCATTGCTTATTTGCATACATTCCTTGGATTCCTCACTTTGCTGCCGGTGGGCTGCCGGTGGGCTGCCGGTCTGCCATGCTGGTCCGCCCTGCCTCTGCCATGCTACCCTGCCTCGGACCCAGCCGACTATAGACTGAAACCTCTGCAGACTGTGAGCTAACAAACCTTTCTTCCCCTAACTTTGGGTGTCGAGTATTCTGTCCCAACAACGAGAGAAAAGTAACTAAAACAATCATCACCACGTGACAGCAATCAAGGAGGGGAACATAAAAATGACTGCTGCTCTTTGAGGTTAAAGTTCACCTTCCCAGGACATCACAGTCTCTGAGATACGGTTGTCTTTGTGTAAATAACATCCCAAGGGCAGTGCTTGCTTTAACACAATGAAAGTACCTTTTCCCTTAAGTCTCCACACTAAGTGAATAAAACAGGCAACTCTGAAGCTTGCACTATTATGCAGACCAGGGAATCCTTTTCTGCAGCTCAGAGATAAAACGAGATTTTCTCCCGTTCCCCTGAGGGGACCAAAGGCTGCAGCAGTGTCCCCTCCCAGGCAGTGGCCGGCGTGTTAGCGGTGGGCGGTGTCTGGCAGCTGTCTTCTCACCTGGTGCCCATTTCAGAGCCCTGCTCAGTTTGCCACCAGAACTGTGTCACAGTCTGTGGCGCGTCCTGCGGTGTCTGAGGACCCGGGCCTCTCACAGGGGTCTCAGCCATTCTGGAGCCTTCCTGGGTTGACAGCTGCCTGGGCTCGCGCAGCTCAGTTCTGGAAGACGTTATTCCTCCAACTACCAGGAGGCACCCCGCCCCCCACATCTGAAATCCGCATCCCTCAGATAGAGTCTGGAGAAAGCATCAACACTGGCCCCCACTTGCAAGGCTAATCTGAGACCTGGCTGAGTGTGGCTGGCCTCACTGGACTCTTGGGTCGAGAGGCCCGGGCAAGTTTGCACACTGAATGCAGGGACTCAGTGTGCCGGGATGTGTTTGCTGCTGGCCTTGAGTCAGCGCCACCTCCCACCGTGAGTACGAGCAGCGGAGTGTATGTGTGAGGCCTTGTTTTATCACCCTCGGTGCACGTGATATTTTAGCACAGACAGGCAATGAGAAGTCATGGTTGGTCTGGGGATTTAGCTTGGTGGTTAGAGCACTTGCCTTGTAAGCAGAAGGCCCTGAGTTCAATCCCCAGCACCAAAAAAAAAAAAAAAAAAAAAAAAACCACGGTTACAAACTGTCCAGTCTCCCTCACCTGCAGATGGTTTCCTGATGGATGGCAGCCAAAGTTGCGACAGGGTCACTCCCAGCTGGGCCCAGCATCATACAGCACTGGCCTGTCACCTCTTTCTTGCCTTAATGTTCAGACCCCTTCTCTCTGCAGTTGTTTTTGTCTTTTAAACCTTTAGAAATGACCTTTATGAGATAATGGCCACAGTGATGGTGACAAGGTTTACTAAAACCTTGGAATCAGAGCCGGAGAGGTGACGAGCTTGCTAAATGGAGGATTCCTGCCCCCGCCCTACACCTAGTAAAACCAGAACTTGGGAATCTGCGTTTTAACAAACTCGGGCAATTCTTCACCACACTAAAGTGGCTAAAATTAACTCAAAATCTTAAATTTTTGGCTTGCAATCTAGCCCTTTTCCGGAATGAATTAACTGAAGGTCTGCCGGCCCAGTTCAGTGAGAGAATTCTCCCTCTTTCTAGGTGAAGTGCAGTGGTGACTCGAGACTCAAGTGCGAGGTTTCTCGGGATGGCTCGTATACACTGGAAGAGCTTAACATCTCCCGGACATTTCCTCAAATGTTGGTCAGTCTCCTCTCATGCTGGTTGGTTTGCTTGCTTGCTTGCAAAATAATGTTGGACCTGTACTGGATTTCTTGGAAAATATGGTTGCTAGGTGTTTTTTTTTCTTTCATATTTTGAAGCCATTTGCATAGAGAAATACCTTTCATTACAATCAAAGAAGTTTTATCAATTCAAGTTATTTGTCCACTGGTGGTCTGTAAAGAACAAGTACCAGATTTCGATCACTCGTTGGCTCTCAGTGGTGCTTGATTCCTGGCAGACACTGCTGGACGTGCCCTCTTGGCCCAGAGATGCGAGACTGTGGGGTGCAGGGCCACCCCCGGGGAGAGAAACGGGGCATTTCCTGCTCCTGCCCCTGTACGTCAAGCAGAGGGCAAAACTATTTCTTATAGGGAACTTGCTAAGCTTTTTACATTCTGCAGTCATACTTACCTAGAAGTTCATAAAACTCACTCTATAATCAGCCTCTTCCATTCAAAACACATACATACACTTTTTTTGTTTTTTGCCCCAAAATGGAATTTAAAAAGAGAGAAAAAGACAGCGGTTTTGCATAGTTCTGATATTCTGTTCTAAGTAGAGGTGTGGACCAGCTTCAGCTAGAGCCAAGAGTCCCCTCTTCGGCTGGTCTCCACTGCTTTCTAAATAGGGACACTCTCAACAATGATCGCGACTTTCCTGAACTGCACTAAATTTAACCGGCTCGTAATGCTGCTGCCGCCGTCTAAATCAGGTCATCCAGGGAAGATAATATGGCATTTAAAAAATTGCATTTCAGAAGAGAAGGTACTCTGGTTTTATACCTACGAACATGATTTGAAGATGTATGAGATTCCTCTTAAAGAAGTATCAAGAATAAAGCTATTGAATCCTTAAGTGGAAAAGAGAAAAGAAGCCAAATAGGAGTTAGCATGCTTGAAAACTAGAGGATGAATTTAAATCTAGCAGACATTTTATGTTTCAGAAAAATGACGTACATTAAACTTAGTAAAATACCCTTATTAAACACACCAATAATTCCGTGCCAAATGTATTAATTATGTATCACAAACACGCACTAATAGAAAAAGCAAAGGGGCAATAATTAAAAGCATTATTTAACAAAACATATTGGACTTATTTTCTTCAGCCTAGGTGTTAATATTTATTACCCTCTGACATGGTCCAGTGTTGGACTGTTTAGTGGTTTTATTTGGACATGCTCCTTGACGGACTACCAGCTGTTCCCAAATGTCAAGGAAATGACACACTCTTTCCTACCAGTGGAGAGCGCCTGTCCTAGAATTTGGGGAGTGGCCAGAGTCCAGCTGTTGTCACAGGTCCTTAGGTGCTGGTGTGCCTTCAGGGCATCTATCTGGTTTTCTCTCTTTACCCTCTTTTTAAAATTTTTAAAATTTTATTTTAATGGTATATTTTAGATGTACATAGTGATAACATTCATCATGGGGGATTTGTACCTGTACATTACATATATCGTTGCTTGTTTCTCTCCCATTCTCCTCCTTGCACCCCCTCCTCCCTCCCTATTTACAAAAGCTTTGTTTCCATTTTTTCCTTCCAGTTCCTATTTCTCTTGTCCCTCTGTTCCTTTCCCCCTCCCTAGTTCCCTTTCTCATTGGACAGTTCCTTCCCTTTCCCAATATAATACATTTTAGACTTTATTTACACTCCGTTTCTCACACCAGAGAAACTATACAGTATTTAAACATGTGTGTCCTATTTATTTTACTTAAGAGTATGGTCTCAAAATGCATCCATTAACCTAGGAATATCTCAAGCTTATCATTCTTTATGGCAGAGTAGTACTTCATTGTATAAAAAAACCACATTTTCTTTATCCATTCTACTGTTGATGGGCATTTGGGCTGCTTCCAAGATTTAGCTATTACAAACTGTGCTGCTATAAACATGAGTGTGCCTATATCGCTGCGGTATGATGCCTTTAATTCTTTTGGGAAGATACCAAGAAGGGAAATAGCTGGGTCAAATGGAATCTCTAGTCCTAGTTCCCTGAGGAATCTCCACACTGATTTCCATAGTGGTTGCACCAGCCTACATTCCCACCAACAGTGGAGAAGGGTTCCTTTTTCCCCACAGCCCCTCCAGCATTTGTTATTGGCTGATTTGTTGATAATAGCCATTCTTTGTGGCGCGAGGTGGTTGTTTTAATTTGCATCTCTCGAATGACCAGTGATGTTGAACATTTTTTCATATGTCTATCTGCTGTTTCTACTTCTTCATCTGAGCAGTGTCTATTCATTTCTGCTGCCCACTTTTGGATTGGGTCTTTAAATTTGGGGGGGGTCTGATTTTTTTGAGTTCTTTATATATTCGAGATGTTAGTCTTTTGTCAGAGGAATAGCTGGCAAATTTTTTTTCCCACTCTGTGGGTTGTCTTTTTGCTCTGTTGGTAGTTTCTTTTGCTGTGCAAAAGCTTTTTAATAAGATCAGGTCCCCGTTGTTGATTCTTTGTGATATTTCCTGTGCAACTGGGGATTTGTTCATAAAGTCTTTGCCTACACCTATATCTTCAAGAGTTCGACATGTTCTATCTTCCAATAGATTTAGTGTTTCTGTTTTAATATTTAGACCTTTGATTTTAGCTTAGTGCATGGGGAAAGATACGGACTAGTTTTAACCTTCGGCGTGTGGAGAGCCAGTTTTTCCAGCACCGTTTATTAAAGAGGCTGTCTTTCTTCCAGTGAGGTTGTTTGGCCCCTTTGTCAAAGACAAGGTGACTGAGCGTGTTTGGATCTTTACCCTCTTAACATGAGTTTTGTCTTCAGCACTTGGCAGCATATAAAAACATCCATATTCAGGTTGGACCCAATTATTCTACGGAGTGAAGCTAGCGTTGCCAAGAGGGCCTTGTCAAAGGCCCAAATCTGAGCCCTGGCTTCATGGGTTCATTTTATTTATGACTATCAGGAGTACCAGAAAAGCCCATAAAAATGGAAAAATGAGTTTATTCTCAATTTGGCCAGATTGGGAAAGCAGCTACTCCGCCCCAGCCTGAGTGCGCAGATGTATTCCAGTTCCTAGGTGGGCCGGAGCGACAGCCAGGAAACGCACAGGTGGAGATCTAGCCAGATTTTAGCTCACCAGAGGGGCCCAGAGAAGGCGGAATCCTCCTTACGCCAAGGCTAGGGGTGGCGGTTCCCACTCTCAGCATGAGGAACCTGGAGAAAACAGCTCACCTTCAAAGAAAATATAGTTCTAATTTGTAGAGTTCCATTTTAACCTCTCAGTTGTACAGCCAGCTTTTCCCAGCAGGCACAGCAGATGCCTTTATAATTCAGAGTGCAGCGTGTGTCGCCTATATTCTGTGTGGCCACGAGAGGGCAGCATAGACTAGTTTTTGTGCGGACGGGGGCTCCCTGGGCAGTCCAGGTAATCAAGTCCCCGGAAATGACACCCTGCCTGGCCTGGGGAAGGGGTGGATGGCGTTGATGACGACACGGGAGTAAAAGGAGCTCAGCGGGGCAAGAGGAGAGGCAGAGGCCTGGGCTCCTGCTGTTGCTGGGCATTTTCACGGGTCCATCACTCCCTCCACGCCCCACCTGCAGCAGAGCCCTGGCTCCCAGGGGTGAGATGGGCTGGCGGCCGCAGCCCGGGAGCAAAGCGAGCCCTGATTGCGGGCAGATCG
Organism: Hystrix cristata; assembly: GCA_004026905.1. NCBI lineage: Eukaryota > Metazoa > Chordata > Mammalia > Rodentia > Hystricidae > Hystrix > Hystrix cristata. The sequence goes on along the minus strand of PVJO010002515.1, from coordinate 66,161 downwards.
GCGGAGAGAGAAGCGCTGACCCAGGAGGCGCCGGAGGCTTCAGGGCCCAGACGGCCGTGTCAGACAGATTTTTGTCCTGGCCATCCGTCTCCTCTGCTGGTCGGGCCGGTAATCTTAGTGTATTCTGTCTTCTGGTCCCGTTTCGAAGTCCTTGCAAGTATGCAGAGGGTTGGAGGGAAATCCACTATGAAGCGAAGTGAAGCCCGTGAAATAAACGCACAAGGGCTCTAGCTGGAGATCACGGGTGTCCTGTTCACCTCTTAGAAGTATTCAGAGCGACCATCACGAAGTCACTGAGGAGGAGACTCCCCTTCGTGTAAAGGCGCGTGCTTTTCGAGTTAGTGCCGAGGAAATCGTGCCCGCCTTGTGCTGTGATGGCTGGTCAGAATTACACAAAACTTACACGCGCGCAAAACCACACGTCTATGCGTTCTCGTCTGGGGAGACAATTATGACCGAAATCCTTTTTGAAATTAAAGGCAGTATGACTCCATGTATCAATCGTTTTCTTTGTCTTTTCCTTCCTATTGTAAGATATATAAATACGTATATATGCGCATGTATAGAAAATATGGAAAATAAGACTTTAAAATTCATCATCTAACCAGCTAGCCCAGCTGCTAATATTGTGTGTTGTCTTTCAATCTTTGCTTGACAAAATGTTTAAACAAGGCCAGGATCATGCTGCGTATTGATTGTGTATCACACTTCTGCTTTATCGCACACTCACTATCTTCCCAGAAACCGCTCACCAGGATAAGTTAGAAGGCTGCAGAACTTCCCCAGATCAGTCCACACAGGCTACTGAATAACTGTGTGGGGCTCTGTGGCTAGTGACCAAGTCGAAGTAATTTAAGCAAAAAAGAGGTTTCAGCCTCCCAAATGCTGGGATTACAGGTGTGTACCACCACACCCAGCTCTTATATTTTTATTAATTTCTGTTAGTTTTACAAGCTATTGGGCTTCAATGTGGTATTTTCATAGTGCATATAACACGTAATAGTATCCATCTCTTTACCCTCCTTCATATGTTTCCACCCTCCTTATTATTGAATTCCTCTTGTCTAATACTTTCTCATCTTCTACTTTCATGCCACTTACCCCCCAATGCACATATTAGGGAGAACATGCAGTACATGTCTTTCTGAGTCTGGCTTACCTCACTAACATGGTCTTCGGTTTTACCTATTTTCCTGCAGATGACACAATTTTTCCTTCTTTATGGCTGAATACTATTCCACTATGTGTATATACCACCATTTCTTTGGTGATGGGCACTTAGCCTGGTTCCATGTCTTGGCTACTGTGAATTACGCTGAAATAAACATGAATATGTAGAGTATGTACGCAGGCTGACTTTATCTACAACGTGCTGACTTTAATTCCTTTGGATACATACATACCAAGCAGTGGTAGAGATGGCTCATATGGTAGTTCTAGTTTCCGTTTTTTGAGGAACCTCCGCAGTGATTCCCACTGTGACTGTACTAATTTACATTTCCACCAGCAGCGTAGTGGAAACCCTCACATCCTCGCCAGCATTTACTGTGTTTTCGTATTCTTGTGACAGCCATTCTGACTGGGGTGAGATGGAATCTCAGTGTAGTTTTGATTTGCGTTTCCTTGATGGCTGAACATACTGAATATTTTTCCCCATATGCTTATTGGCCATTTGTACTTCTTTTGAGGAGTATCTGTTCATTTGCCCATTTACTGATTGAGCTATTTGCTTTTGTTTTATTTTGTTTTTAGTGTTAAACTTTTTGAGTTCTTCATATATTCTAGATATTAATTTTCTGTCAGAGGAGTAGCTGGAAGATTTCTCTCCCATTCAACAGGCTGTCTCTTCACCCTGGTTGCTTCCTTTGCTGCATAGAAGCTTTTTATTTTGATGTAGTCTCACCTGCTGGTTCTTGCTTTTATTTCTTGCACAGTTGGTAGGCCCAGTGCAGGAAGTCTTGCTATGCCTATAGCTATAGTTCTTTCCTTACACTTTCTACTAGTAATTGAAGAGCCACTTTTGAGAGGAAAAGAAAAGTTACCTTAACTGAAGAGATACTGAGCAGGCAAAAACTAGCCTTTTAACATTTAGTTTACTTCCAACTCTTCCCTCTTAGAAAATGATCTTTATGCATATTTTCTAGATTGTTTATTTCCTTAGGTTTCCTATAGTGGAATTCCCCAATCAAAAACTGTTGGGACTTGGTACAAATAGCTCCTCAGAATTTATGTCAATGAACAGTCCTTGCAAAGCGTGTATTACAGTGCTCGCTCTGTGTGCTGAATTTAGTAGGTAAACATGCCAGTGTATTATTTTAATTAGCAATTTCTAAATTCCTGATAATATTGAATAGTTTTAAAAGTTTTATTAGCTGTTTCGTGTGTGAACTATCAATTCGTTCTTTGTCTATTTGTCTTTGAAGAATAACTTTTATTTTTTATTATTGGTGGTGCTGGGCCTTATTAATGCTAAGTATACACTCTACCTTTGAGCTAGATCTCTAGCCCTGGGAACCATTTAAGCATTTTTTAGTTTCTATTTTATTTTATTTTGTTATTTTGGTTTTTGAAACAGGATCTTGCGATGTAGCTCAAGCTGGCCTCAAAGTCATGCCGATTCTCCTGACTCAGCCTCCCCGAGTGCTGAGATTATAGGTGTGCACCATCACACTGGGGGGGGGGATCATTTTTTAAAAACTTACCTTGAGAACTCTATATACTAACTCTTTGAAATCATTTAGCTAATTTTGTTGCCAATACTTGGCTTGTTTACTTTTTAAATTATTTAAAATATATCAATTTAAGGTTTCTATAGAAAATTTTAACATAATCTATCATTTCTCTCATCTTTAATTTTCTTCAAATTTATTTTCCTTTGAGAAATTTGTTAAATAATCAATTCAAGTTTTCTTCCATGTTTACAGTCTTTTTTTGGTGCGGGTGATCGAACTCAGGGCCTTGCACTTGCAAGGCAAGCACTCTAACCACTGAGCTAAATCCCCAGCCCCTACAGCTAAATTTTTTTTTTTACCAATAACTCTTCAATCTATTTAGGATGCATTTTGGTATAATATTCATTCTTTTCTTAGCGACAAACCCAAATTATACAGCGCTCTTTTAATCTAGCTGGGACCCCAGATCTGGCCACAGCTGTCTTGGCACCATGCACGAACACTGAGCTGCCGCCCCTACCAGCCCGCGTGGCCGGTCTGCCCGAGGCGCGGTGTGCAGGGCAGCGTGGCTCTGCGCCTGTCCCGCGTCCCGGCCCACGGAGGTCGTCTGTCACCCTGCTCAGCTGGAGTCCCCAGTCCCCCCAGGACCCCTCTCCAGGGTCATGCCCCCAACCCGCCCCCGACCTGTGGGTTTTTTCTACTTTTGCACCTGCTTGCGCCTCAGCCAGGCCTCTCCCTGCCTCCTCACCTGCCTCGCTTTTCACGCAGCTCGCGCCTGACTGAACTGTCACCATCACCAGGCTCCGCTACTGCCTCGTGTGTCAAAGCCCCTCAGTGAAAGCTGACCAAACCGTCTGCCTCCAGACTTTCTGCCCGGAGTTTAATGACTACAGTGGAAAGCGAAGGTGTAACCTTCAGCTTGCTGTGTGATGTAGAATAATTTATTTCGGCGGAAGCACATTTAAACCCCAGCTCGGCAGGGAACAGAGTCCCAGGTCACCTCGGCAGGGAACAGAGTCCCAGGTCACGGTGTGGATAGAGGCGTCTGTCGCACAGACAAGCTGCTGCAGATGGGCCGCAGAGAAGCGAAACGAGTTAATAGTGATCATGGTTTTGATGTTCAGGTTTGGGGGACTCCTTCTGTCTCTCCCCATCCCCAAATCCGGGGCGTAGATGCTGCCCAGAACAGTTTGGTGAACGAGGGCCGTGCGGCCTAAGCAGGTACAGTCACTTTTCTGAGAAAGGGAATTCAGCATGCTGTATACAGCCCCTGACTCAACACACACTGTCACTCTGGTTGCCAAGCGCTGTCTGTTAGGGGTCGGTGTCCCTGAAATTCCCGTGTCTTCCTTTGCTCAGGCTGCCATAACAAAACACTGTAGACTGGTGGCTTAAATGACAGAGATTTATTTCTGACTGTTGCAGAGGCTGCAAGCCTAAGACCAGGGCGTGGGAGAGTCAGGTTCTGGCTTCAGCAGGTCCTCTTCACGCTGTGCTCCCTCCCTCCCTCCCTCTTTTCATAAGGCCACAACGCCATCTGATTAGGATTTTATCCTGTGACTTCACCTAACTTTATTATCTCCTAACTGTCACCAAATAGGGTCCCAGGAGGTTCCCCAAAGAAGAGATGGGACCTCAACCTGCCTGTCAAGCAGGTTCTTGACTCTTGTCCCAGAAAGAGAATTTCAGGGCATGTTGGTGAGAGGCGCAGGCAGGTGTACTAGGCAGAATTAGAAAGCGAGGGAGAAGGAAAGACGCCTGCTGGGGCTCTGGCGGGCTCACTCTGACCATAGGACTGGCCACTCGCTAAAGCCCAAGGCCAGCTTTTACTGATGGGCTGAGTGGACCAGGGTCTGAGGGATCCTTGTCTCAGCTGGTTTCTCAGCTCCAGAGGAATCCTATGGCTTAAGGGGCAACTTAGTTTCCATGAGATGGGGAGACTCTCATTATGGGGTGCTCTGCACGGCTCTGCTCTTCTGGAACCTGAGGTGACTGTAGGTTTAGGGCCATGGCTGGCCACCTCTAGACTTTGCTCCAGGGGCCCGCAGTGCTGGACATTGTAAACACTGGCAAGTGGCTGTCTGTGTAGCCCTGAGGATTAATGTAGTTACTCTTACCTTGGTGTCCTCAGTGTCGAAGGGAGATGAGATGTGTCAGGTAAATTTGGTGCTAATAAACCTTGTAATACAGACTCTCCTTAAATAATTAACGTGCCTAGGTGGGGAGCTGAGCAGAGGTCTCACTCAAAGTTTTAGGGTAACCAGGGAGACAAAAGATTGAGTTTCCTTGTCCGCTTTCTACCTACCTTTATTCCTCCTATCCTACCACCTAGTGAACCGATCTCACATGTGGTCGCCTTGAGATCAGGGCTTCCAGGAATGAATTAGGGGGAACACAGTTCAGTCAGAATGGTTATGTTTGGGAGAAAATCGGTGACCAGGGTTCATCTTCTTTGGTCATCCCAAACCTTTTCCTCTGGCAACTCCCAGGCCCACTGAGGCCAAAGGATTCATCGTCAGGGGTTCCCAGTCCTAGACCATGGTCTTCAGACCGTGCCCCGCACAAAGGTGCCTGGGGAGGGCACAGGTGGTGGCTGAGCTCAGGAGCACTCACTCGCATGCCCTGCCGCGAGCAGCGTCCCCGTCCAGAATCACACCTGCACTGGGGGCTGCCGGTGCCTCTGGCCATTTCCTACTCTAGGCACTTTTGCGGCCTGTGCGTGGAATCCTGTTCTGCCTGGTTTCAAATCCCAGTTCTGTCCCGGGCCAGCTGTTTCGTCTCTGTCAGGTGTCTGTCTCTGGGTGTGCTGAGTGACATTCATCTCTAGGACGGAGAGTACTGGTATCACTGCCTCTTTGCTTTATAGGAAGATGGTTCTCCACAAATAGTACACAAAACACTGACACATCACGCACTCAGTAAATACTATTGCTTTAAGCAGCAGTCGGTGATTTACAGATTGACTTTTCTTAAAAACAAAAGTTATACCGGATGTGGTGGTGCACATCTGTAATTTCAGTTCCTCAGGAAGCTGAGGCAGGAAGATCACAAGTTCAAGACCAGCCTGCGATATATAGTGAGACTCTGTCTCAAAAGTGGGGGAGATGTGAGGACATGGCTCAGTGGTAGACGCCCCTGGGTTCAACCCCCAGCACCGGAGACCAAATAAACAAATAAAATTTATGATCATCCAAGCACTTAATTTTATAAAATATATTCATGCAGCAACTTATCTAACCCTTGCGACAAGCCCAAGAGATGGGTGAGGCAGACATTGTCCTTCCTATTTCCTGGAGGAGGTCGGATTCCCAAGTGTCTGGCTTGGGGAGTTCACACGTTTCTGCCTCAGTTCATCCCGTAAATCTCGTTCTGATCCTAGAGTGCAGTGGCCAGCTGTTAGTGACGTGTGGGGCTTTCTTGCCACTTGCTTTCGTGGTGTGTGGCATGGAAAAGGCAAAGGCCACGGCCACGTGCTGGAAATCCAAGTGTTGTACCGGTGCGCTCTGACATCCTTGGGGCACGCAGCATGAGTTCTGAAGCTACATGGCATGTTCAAATCCCAGCTCAGCCACTTAGCTGGAGGCTCAGGCCCGGGGTCCTCAGGAAGCTAAGGGTGACCCTTAAGACAGACCTGGTTAACAGTCGTAGTTAATATCCTGCGAATTCAGGAGAGACTCCAGGCCATTGTGTCGGTAAGACGGTACAGCAGTGAAGAACCAGGAATTTTCTGGGACATAGCACCATTGTGTTGGTGGCACTTGTCATGTGTGAGCTGAGGAGGGGACAGCCTCCCTCCCTGAGCCCAGGGGACACTGTCTGGGACTCTGGGGTCACACCTGGTGTGTCAGACCCACCCACCCAGAGAAGGCTGGAGAGCCGCAGTTCCGAAATACTGCCACTAGGGGTCCCTGTGCGACCGCATCGCAGCGCCCAGCCTAAGGCTGCGCCAGGACAGGAGAACCGGGCTCCAGCTCTCTTCCCGCGCTGCCTCGCTGGGACCCAGCCCATCTCCGCCCTGGGTACCAGATTTCCTTCCTTTTAAGCGGGTGGCCATGCTAAAAGGCTGTCCAGGGACGATGCTGGCACCCAAGAGTCCCTAGAGTTGGCTCTTTAGGGCTTGCTCCTAGGGTGGTGGCCTTTTGGGGCAGCTCCCGGGGTGGACTGGGCTGGGTGAGGACCTCTCCTGGTGGGGTAAAGGTGATCTGCATGTCAGAGGATCTCCAGCACCGTTAAGCAGGTAGGTAGACATGAGCGAGCCTCGGGGGCAAAGGGGTCCAAAATAGCATGTTTTGGCTGTCACAGTTAGGAAACCAAAGACCCCAGTGACTAAAACATTTCTAGTCATGCACTAGGTCTTAAAGGCTAGAGGCCTCCATTTCTGGAACAAGGCACGTCCATTCCTGGTCACCAATAGCTTATGGCCTGTGATATCAGGAAAAGAAATGGTCTTTAAAGACCCTCCCACCTTGTCTTGGGACCTGGTTTAAATTGAGAACTTCTTTCATAAATTTCTTTCCTAAGTTTCTTACATGATTAAAGCCCCTGAGGGGACACCGGCCATCTGAAAGTGACAGAAAGATGTTTTCCAGTTCCGAGGTAATTCTAAGTAAAACGCCGATAAGCATCCTGATTCCCCCAGCTCCCCAGAGCCCAGGAGTGCCTCTTAGGTGCATAAAAAGACATCCAGACTTCCACCCCTGGTGGGCACTTTTGTGGCACTGCCTATCTGCTCAATTAACGATGTCATGCTCTCCCTGTCCGCTTTATCATAAACTCTACCCATACTTCTGCATGGCCGCCTTGACTGAATTCTTTCATCAACCAGCTGGTTCTCAAGGGCCAGTTCCCCTGGACATCAGGACCCAGCTTCCTGGTGACACAGTCAGGGTATGCAGGACCTTACAGGCCAAGAGCCCGACTCTCCTGTGGAAGTGTGAACACCTGCTCCCTCTAGGAGCAAGGCATGTGGAACAGGGTGTGGGACACAGCGCAACCCAGGCTTCAGCTGGGGGCTGGCAGGGAAGGGTGCACCGGGGAGGCAGGCATTGTGCCAGCTGTCTTAGCTTTTGTAGAGTCAATGGTTTGTAAGAGAGCAGATTTAACACAGGTCATTTATAAGTTACAATATTCACCCATAAGCCAAATGCAGGAAGAGTGCTGAATATCTATCTGTGCACTGGAGACCCAAAAGATCCAATTGAGGGCGGCACTGTCCCGTGTACACCCGTGTCTGCGGGTGATGGCTGAAGAAATCTTCACTGGAACCAGGATACGATGCTCGCAGTAGAGATGATGACCAGAGCTCCCCTGAAGCAACAGCAGCCGTCCTCGACGACATCAAGGCCCCGAGCTCCTTCTTCAATGAGAACAGCTGAGCTCCTTTCAGGAGAACCAGCCGCAGCAGAGCTGCTCCTGGGAAACAGCCCACCTACTATCTTTTGCTCCCACTCTGCTTTATGTTGCGTGAGCAACAACCCTCAGGTGGATCCTCCACACCCAGAACCACACCAACTCAGTCCAGCTGGGCGTTCCGGCTCAAATTGACCACAATAAGTCCACCACAACAGCGCAACATAATTTCCAGCTGGAAGACACTTGGTGGGGGACTCTAATTCAGCCCCTTCATCTTATAGCGAAGAACATCAAGGCCCTCTGAGAGGGTTAAGGTCATAGAGCATGTGAAGGACAAAGCCAGGCCCAGATTTGTCACACAGAGTGGAGTGGATGGAGCTGGCTTTATAAGGCTTCGGAGGCTGGATGTATCTGTTCCTAACCGAGCAAAGCAGACACCCGAGTTCTGACACGGTGCTCAGGAAGAATTAAAGAGGAAGCATGTAGGTCCCTACGCTGGGGATGCGAGGACTATCCTCCCTCCAGAGACCATGACTCCACTCCTAGAAGATTCTTACCCAGAGCTTTGGCTGCCAAACATTTAACAACCCTCTGGCGTCCCTTCCCAAGACAGCAGTGGCGATTATGGCCTCCCCGAGTGGCATGGAAGGGAGCCCCTGTTTCCCGACTCCATCGATAGATAGGCACAGGGCCTGTGTCATTTCATTCATTCCTACAACGGTGTAGCGAAGCCGGCAGGGGGCGCCAATGCTGGGCGGAGAGTTTCAGATACTTACTAGCTTATTCAGAAGCATGATGCTGGGATTTAAAGGCTTGGGCTGGAATTTGGACCCGCGTCGGCCTGCCCTAAAGCTCGTGTTGTCCACCACCATGGACCAGCATCTAAAAAACTCGAGTTCCAGTCTCGATTGAGCTTTGTGATCTTGGGCACATTCTCGGTTTCCTCAACTACAAAGTGGAAACTGTTCATCTGTAGTGACTGCCCCACTGAGTCATCACGATTAAAATGATAAAATGTGTGAGAGTGACATGCAAATACTGGAAGCCCTCACAGCAGGAAAGGCTCTCTTTCCAGTGGAAAGTTTGGGGCTGTCCACGGCAATATTCATCTTATCCCTTCCTCGTACCTGTTTAACCCTACCCATGCCACCAGCTTGTCCTTGTCATCTTTTGCTTTTATTCCTTGTCTTATATCTTTGTGCAGTACTTTAGTTTCATTTATTTTTTTGAGTGTTTGAATGTGAGGTATGCTTTACCCCCTTAATATTGCTCCAGGAAACTGAAATTCTGTGGTTTAATTTTCTTATGGACAATTAGTCATCTGGGAGAAAGGACCTGGCAGGGATGTCTCCCAGCTGTGTGGCCCCATGTCAATTATGACATTTGTTAACCTGTCTTCAGTGACCATGCAGTTCCAGCAACCGCAATAGTCAAGATTATTTCAAGTACAAGTTATAGACTCAAAAAGCTTAAGAAGAGGTTAACGGTCCTTGCAGTGGAAAGAACATGGAGAAGGCCTTCAGGGATGGCCTGATTCAGGGTCTCCATGCATGCAAAAAATTTTCTACCTGATGTGTCCATTGCCTGCTCTGCCCTCTGCTGAACTGGCTTCGGGCCTGAGCAAACTTCCTCCACTTGGCGGGAGATAGACAGCAGGCATGCCTGGTCCTCACAGAGAAGAGGGAGGGAGCATCTTTTATAGCTGGGCCTGTGTGAGAGACAGGTTCTAGGATGGCTTCCAGGAGTTCCGTACTGGGGCTGGGGATTTAGCTCAGTGGTCAGAGTGCTTGCCTTGCAAGCACAAGGCCCTGAGTTCAATCCTCAGTACAAAAAAACCACCCAAATTCCATACCTTGGTGCATATGCCCCATAGAATTCTTTTGACTGTGAGAGAGCCTGTGAATAGAATAGCTAGCATATTTGTCCTTCTGTTGTAGTAAATGGTAAGGGGCAGATAGCCTGGGTATGCCTGGCCTAATCAGGCAACCCCTTTTCCAGCAGTTGTCTCTAGCTTGTTTCAGGAGAGTAAAGCAGAGAGATGCACTGTGGTTGGCTCAAGAGAAAGCAAACAACCATGTCATGAATTGCTGAGGGAGCCACATGGCAAGGAACTGCAAGTGTCCCCTGGGATCTGAGAGTCCCTAGCCAAGAGTAAGCAGAAAAACAAGGACCCCAGTCCTACAATTTAGCAAAATAAATTTGCTAACAACCAGCGACCTTGTAAGAGAATGCTGAGCTTCAGATCAGAATGGTAGCCTCAGTTAACACATTGGCTTCAGCTAAGTACCTGAGCAGAAAGCCTAGCTATGCCCTGCTGGATTTCTGAGCTACATTACGATAAGACTATAAATCTGTGCTGTTGTGAGCCTCTAAGTTAATGATCATTTGTTATGTGGTAATAGAAAACTAATACAATGTCCAAAAATCCCCTTGTATAAGTTAGACTGTTTTGGTTGCAAGCAACAGAACCAACTTTGAGTAATAAGCAAAAAGTAAGTTTACTGGAACAGTGTCCATATAATCAGAAAACATGAACAGCTCTGGGATAAATTCAAGCAGGAGAAATGAGTATAGATATTTCCAGGCCTTGCTTCACTCTTTTAAGATTTAAATTCCAGAGAAAGCAGTTGATTCATGTATTCTTGTCCTGGCTCCTGGTCTTTCTCTCTGCTTCCTGGCTGCCATAAGGCGAGCTGCTTTCCTCCATCAAGCCGTTTCTGCCTTGGGGCCAGATGACCATCAACTGAACCCTTGGTAACCATGAACCAAATTAAACCTCTCTTCCTTTATGTTGTGGGTGTCTGGTATTTTGTCTCAGTGATGGGAAAGTAGCTAAGACAGCAGGTGTAGACAAGGATTCACGGTGAAGGGAAGTTGGCACCAGGTTTGAAAACAAGTTTCTCAAGGTAGAAAAAGGTGAGGAAAGTTTTCAAGATAAGGGGTCCTTGGAAACAAGACTGGGTGTCCCAAAAGGAGGGACTGGTACACAGACTGTGTACCTGAGTTGATGCTGAAAAGCCAGGCCCCTGGGTGTTTGGCTGGGACCCTATGGGCACAGTGTTTCCGGCACATAGAGACTCCTCAGAAAAGCTTGGTGTGGGAAAACAGCACACACTGGGGCTCCCACTGCTGGCCAGTCCCTGGCAGTCAGCTGAGGACATGGACAGAGTCAGGGTCACCAGGCCGGGTCCTCAGGTCCTGGGGAAGTGCCTCCCACTGAGGGGCTCTTGGGAGCGGTCCCCTGTGGATACCCAAGGACAGAAGCCATTCTTCCCTCTAGTAGTTCTGTCTCTGATGATCAGGAACAGGAGGATGGTGAGGCCTCTACCTCATTCCTGCAGCCCGGGCAGGGACTGCCATAGAAGGAGAATTCAGAGGAAGGGCAGAGGCCAGGGAGGGGACAGTTAGGGGCACAAGGTCATGGGAAGCGGCAGGCCCCAGCCTGCCTGAAGAAGCGTAGCCCCTCAGCAGAGCCACCCGCCTATCAGGCTTTGATGAATCAAGGAGCTGGAAGGGAGAGCCAGAGGGCACCGGGAATGGTGTGGATCTTTCCCGCCTCCTGGCTCTGGGCTACCTGATGCCCTCATGTGGAAAAGAGGTGGCCTCCACAGCTGGCTTGCTTTGTCCCCACAGTTCTCTCCATGGAAAGGTGGTGCTCCTTTCTCTGGAGTTCAGCACGAGTCCTTATGAGGGTGCCCGCTGGCCTTCCCTGAGTTCTCCTTGTAGACAGCAGAACAAGATGCTGGACTGGCAGGTGTGGGCTGTGTCCACACCAGGAACCTGTGGTGGTATCAACCCCGCTCAATGCTCTGGGCCAAGGTTCAGGTCTGCATTAAGGGAAATGAGTTTGTAGCTCCCCCAAAAGGGATCCTGGAGAGGCCCAATAGTTTTTTCACTTCTTCGAAGGAACTCTCAGCTCTGGCCCTGTGTGCTGCACAAGTTGGGGCTGGTTCTGCTGCACCCACCAAGGGCAGGGCTGGCTGGGCGAACAGGTAGCATGCTACATGAGCCCAGGGCCCTGTCCATTCCTTTCTCCTATTGCAAATTATTCTGCTAGGCTGTTAGTCATGCTGTCCCAGCTCCAATGTCATCTTGTCCCCCGGAAGCAATAGTGAATCCAAGAGGGGAGTGTGTCACCCAAAAGGAACCAAACAGAGCAATTCCTGAGATTGATCAGGGGATCCCGAGTTGTTTCGTTATTTGTCAATGTGTCACAGCTGTCTCAAACTTGATGCTTTTGAATAACAACTCCTAATTGTTCTCGATTCAGTGGGGCGGCAGCTTAGCCTGGGCTCGGGCTTAGCTCAGCTTGACTCATCTCACCTGGTGTCACTCACGTGGCTGGGGCTGGATGGCCTGCGAAGGCCCTGCTTGCCTGGAAGTCAGTGAGGGTCATAAGCAGGGCTACTTGTAGGCTAACTCAACTTCTGTGTAGGGAGACTGGATTCCCGAGGTAGAAGGAATTGTGGCAGGCTCAGGTGCGCAAATGCTATATAGAGCTTTGGGTGTTTTTTTTTTTTTATAATTTAAAATGAGAAAAACCAGACACTTGTATACTGGTAGGAATGATCCAGTTTGGAAGAAAATATGGACATGCTGGCGAGAGGAAAGAGCATTTTTTGAGCCCTGTCCTTAGGAAACAAGAAGGGAAGGAACCCTGCAGAGGGTGGAAAGCAGCCCGATAGGTCGAACAAGTCCATTCGTCCTGCTTTTAATCGTGGTTTTTCCTGGTATGAGTGTTGCTGATGATTTTTCATTTAGAAGCCGTTAGTTACTGCCTTTTCCACGAACTTTCTATTCACATCCTTTCCTTGTTTTCCTAATGTCATTGACATTTCCACCAACTTGAAAATTTTGTGTAGATGAAAGTGTTTTATTCCCAGTTATAGTTTCAACATATAGCACGGTGCTTGGCCCCTGCTGGGCACTCAGAAAGTATTTGTTAAAATTGAGTTATGCTTAGATGCTCTTTCTGTATTAAGTAACTAAGCCCAGTTTTACAGTGCAGCAAGCACCTTCTCTTAGCTTATAATTTGACTTTGACATTTATTACAACTAGTCTATAGACTGGTTTAGATTTTGTAGAATTTTATATAAATAGAATCATTTAATATGTATTTTTTCCCCAGCTTCTTTCACTTGATATAATGATTTTGAGATTCATCCATGTTGTGTTTACCAGTTTATTCATTATTATTGTTGAGTATTATTTCATTTAATAGATGTACCATGATTTGTTTTTCTGTTCATTTAATGATGGACATTTCTGTGGTTTTCAGTTTTTGGCTACCACCAATGAAGTTGCTATGAATATTCATGTACAAATCTTTATATGGACATATATTTTCTTTTCTTTTGGGTAAATACATAAGAATAGAATGGCTGGATCAGATGGTCAGTGTGTGATTAGCTTTTGAACAAACTGCTTTCCAAAATGGTTGGACCACTCCCACCATCCGTGCAGGAGAGTTTCCCCCTATTCTATTGGGTTGAAAGAGTTCTTTATGTGTGCCGAGTATGAATGCTCTGTCTGATATGTGTGTTTACAAATAACTTCTCGTTGGTTTTTTTTTTTTTTTTTTTTTTTTTTGGTACTGGGAATCGAACTCAGGGCCTCATGCTTGCAAGGCAAGCACTCTAACGACTGAGCTAAATCCCCGGCCCAACTTCTCCTTGTTGATGGCTTGCCTTTACATTTTCCTTATGGTGTCTTTCAACAAACAAAAGTTTTAAATTTTGATGAAATCAGTTTCCAGTTTTTTCTTTTATGGTTTTTCTTTTATAGCTTTTTGAGTTCTATCACAAAGTTTTTTTCTCTTATATATTCTTCCAGAAATATTATAATTTAGGTCCACGAACCATTTTAGATAATTTTTTGTGTATGCTTTGAAATAAGGTAAGTTTTTTTCCATATAAATCATCCAGTTAGTCTAGCACTATTTATTTAAAAGTCCCTCATTTCCCCAATGAAGTTTTCTTGCACTTTTATTAAAGCCAATTGGCTGCTTATGTTTAACTCTATAATGCTACAACTATAGTAATTTTATCACTTTGTAGTATTTGATATCTGGCAAGATTAATCCACTCTCCTTGCTCTTATACAGAATTTTCTTTTTCTTTTTTTTTTTTTTTTGGTGCTGGGGATTGAACTCTGGTCCTTGTGCTTGCAAAGCAAGCACTTTAACCACTGAGCTAAATCCCCAGCCCATCTTATACAGAATTTTCCTGGCTATTCTTTTACTTATTCAGTTTCATATTAAGATATAATGTATGTATCATAAACTCCACTATTTTAAAATGTGCACGTCATGGTTTTTAGTATATTTACTGTGTTCTATATGATCCTCTAATTCTAGGACATTTTCATGATCCCCCAAAGAAACCTCATTTCCATTAGCAGTTAGTCCAGTCCCTGCTTTCCTCATCCTCTGGAACTCCCAGTTTACTTTCTGTCTCCGTGGATTTGCCTATTTATAGAAATGGAGTTGTACAGTATGCGGCCTTTTAAGTCTAGCTTCTTTCGTTAGCACAATGATTTCAATGTCATCCATGCTTGAAACAGTAGCATATCACGGTGCTTTGCCCCCTTCTGTGGCTGTCATATTGCATTGTTTGAAAATGCCACAATCGCTTTTCCATTCCTCACTTGTGGTCATTTGAGTTGTTTCCAGTTTGGGGACATCATGTATAATGCTGCTACGAATATTTTATGTGTAAATTTTGTGTGAACACATGGTTTTGATTCTCTTGGCTATGTACTTAGGGAGTAGAATTACTGGGTTATATAGTAACTCTATGTTTAAGTTTTTGAGAAATTGTTTTTCACAGTGGCTTAACCACTTTATATCTCCACCAGGAATATGTATGAGGGTTCCAATTTCTTCATATCCTCACCAACACTTGTATTTTCTCTCTTTTTTATTTTAGCCATCCAGTGGGTATAAAGTAGTACCTCACTGTGATTTTGATTTGTATTTCTCTAATGGCTAACATCAAATGTCTTTTCATATGCTTATTGGACATTTGTACATCTTCTTTGGAGAAATTTCTACTTAAATCCTTGGTCAACTTTTTTGTTTGTTTGTTTGGTTTGGTTTTTTGGTCTCCTTGTGTAGTTCAAACTGGTGCTGAACTCACTACATAGCCCAGGCTGGCCTTGAATTTTCAGTGATCCTTCTGTCTCAGCCTCTCAAGTACTGGGATTACAGGTGTGCGCCACCGTGGCCAGCTCTGGCCAGCTTCTTCTTTTTGGGGGGTGGGGGGTGCTGGGCATTGAATTCAGGGGCTTGTACTTGCTAGGCAATCTGGCCAATTTCTTAATTTTTTTGTTTGTTTTATTTTATTGTTAACTGGTATGGGTTACTTATATAGTTAGCATACAAGACCATTATTAGTATATAATTTGCAAATATTTTCTTTCATTCTGGGGAGGTATAGTGGTACCTTGGCTTACAAATTTAATTTGTTTTGTGATTTTGGGGAAAATGGCTTTGGTGGTGTTTGATATGTGATGTGGAGTTTGCAAACGGAAGCAAAGTTATGCTGAACACTTTTGTCTGTGAACCAAATTGTTTGTGAACCCAGGTATTACTGTATTTTTACTTCCTTGATCATTTCCTTTGATGAACCAATATTTTTAATTTTGATGATGTTCAGTTTATCTATTTTGGCTTTGGTTGCTCGTGATTTTTGTATTCTGACCATTCTGGTACATTAACTTTTTCTTACAAACTTTGGAATCAGCTTCTTATTTTAAAACTTTAGTGGTATTTGAAGAGATAGATTAATTAGCTTGGAGAAAACTGGAAATTCTTAAGAGGGAGCTCTCTATCGAAGAAAGATACGCCTTTCCATTTACCCAAGTCCTTTCTGTGTTTTTCAGTGGTGTTTTAAAATTTGTTTCATATAGATCTTATCACCTTTAAGTTAAATTTTAGATTTTAATCTTCTTTATTATCATAACTTACTCCAACGTTGAAATGTTGACAACTAACAAAAGTGTTTGAAAGAAACCCTACGTGAGCTGTAGTGTTTCATAGTGTCCTGTGGTCTATGCTGAGGCCGCGTTCGGATCTGCGGGCTCCAAGCTGCTCCAGCTCCTTGCGATCTAGGCAACAAAGCCGAAGTCTAGAGGTGTTGAGTGGCTTACGCAAGGCCACACAGCAAGGAGGTGGCGGGTGGAGATGTCTGTCACTATGTTTAGCTGATTCTGAGTCCTGAGTGCTGCATCTTACCAACCTGCATTAAACATTTGAGGGCTGAGGAAAATGGCCCATGTTCTCACACGCGTTGGGAACTCACGTTTGCCTCGTGACTGACTTCACCCATCAAGGTGAGAATTAGATGAAAATTAGATAAGAATTAGGAAAAAAAAGAAAGGGACATAAAACAATGGTCCAAGGAGAGAAACAACAAAATTCAGACCGTCAGTCTGATGCACACACTCACACCCCAAACCCTCAAACCTCGGGAGCTTCCTGCCTGTGAACCGAAAGGGGGAGTACGAGTTTCTCGGCCCTGTTGGCAGGTGCTTTCTCACAGGCTGTGGGCCTCCACTTCCTGAGGAGGCCGGGGCAGAAGAGAACCAGCCGAGACTCCCTCAGAGCCTCCTCTCCTCTGCCGTCTGTCCGGCCGCAGCCGCCGTAGGTCTTGCTCGCTGGTGCTCTCCTGGGCGAGGGCAGGATGAAGGGGAAGACGCTCATTATGGCGGCCATCCTGCAGGCACAGCTCCCGCTCTCAGGTAAGGCTGATGGCTGGACGGCAGCGGCCTTTTCGGGGCTCTTCGTGCGCGTCAGGGAGGGGGCGGGGAGGAGCTGGTGTCTCCTTCCAGTCCTGTCCTCCCTAAATCAAGGGGCCGCTGAGAGGGAGGGTCCATGATGCACAGCTGCTGGCAATGTAGATTTTCCAATGATAAACAAGAGAAGAAAGTTTATGGAGGGGAACCAGGAGGAAGGGAGCGGAAGAGAAACTGAGGCAGGGCAGCATGGAAACAGGGAGAGGAACCCAGCAGGATCAGAAAATGTCAGGAGGGTGCAACTCACACTGTGACATTCTTCCAGTCACCCCATCTGTTGACTTCCTTCTGCCCCTTGCTTGTGCGTCATTCTGCCCCAGAAAGAACATCCCACTGGTCAGTTGGGCGAGGTCACAGCCTGTGGCCCTCGCTGGCCTGAGCCACTTTAGTGGAGCCAGGGACCAAAGTGGGGTGAAGGGACTAAGTGGGGGCAGGTACAGGAAGTGTGGAGTTTGCAGCCTCCTGAGGGGCCTTGCCGTGTCCTGGCCTAGGGGGTCCTTCTCGCACTCCGCCTGTCATGGCTGCCCAATGGCAATGACACACCCCTAGTGGGTTGGGTGACTCACCCACCACCCCTGCCTGACAGAGGGGACGGAGGAGAGGATGTGCCTACCAAGTCACCACCATGAGAAACAGCCAGCTAACAAGAGGACTTGCCGCTCCCTGCCCCTTCCAGGCCATGATGCCTGGCTTTTCTACATGTTGTTGCTGCCATGTTTTCTGGCCCAGATGCTAGGGAGGAAAACAAGAGGGGACCACATGAACCGTCTGGAGGATTGGCATTTTGCCATTTGTACAAGAAACCGCGTGTATTTGGATCTAAAGAAATGCGGAGGGGTGTCCATCACGATCAGGGTCTTCCCTCCACCTTATAGCTCGCCCAGTGTGGGAGTTTTGTTTAGTGACAGGGCTGGGAGGGCAGGATGGGCAACTAGCACCTGTGTTCCCGCCAGGGTGCATGGCACAGACCTGGGTTAGCAAGACAGGGGTGTGGGGCCAAGTACGTGGGTTTTCTTAAGATCTCGGCTCTCTTCTCAGAAAGACCCAGGTGTGGATGAGTCACGTGGGGTTGTGGGTGAGGGCAGAGAGTGGCAGGGGACCAAGAAGATCTTAACAGCCGGGAACTCCACGACTTCAGGGAAGTAGCTCTGGGCTTCAGGTTCCTACTGGGAGGCTGCAGGAGGGAGCTGATCCTGTCCTGTGGAGCCTTCGCCTCACTGGTCCGTTTGTGTTAGCCTTTGAGGCTGAGTGAGTTAGAGAGAAAAGATGATGGCTGCCAAGTGTGGTGAACAAAACTCACTGAGAAGATGAGGGGACGCCCGTGCCCCATTTCCGCACAAAGCTCTCGGAGGACAGAACCTTGGGCAGACCGGGTTGTTCACTTCTCTAGGATGTTTGCTTTGCTTCTCTGGAGAATGAGATTGTAGCTATTTTTAGATAGGACAGATAGGCAGATAGGGAAAAGCTGTTCAAAGTTTCCTGCTCCAGAAACGAGGTGAGATGAGGCAAGTGCAGAACTTGAGGGGCCTGGACACAGTACCACTGTGCACCAGGCTGCCTGGGTACAGCTCTCTCCGCTGCCCCCTGGATGAATGGCTGCCATGGGGTACAGTCGGGGTCTCCCCTGTGTTCTTGCTCAATTAAGTGATTTGTCTCCACCTCCTCCCCATCACTGGCTTTTTCCTGGGCCTTCCCATTTGCATTTCTCTGGGATCAAAGACAGTGATGACCTAGTCTGTTCACAAGTCTGCCAAGACCTTTTCTCTAGAGCCCTAGAGCCGGAAGAAACTAAGATGGCGTGCAGGGTGGCCACAGGGTGCACATTTGCCTGTGGACCCCAGCTCCTCCCTGCCTCTGACTCCCTGCCCATCATAGCCAAGAAGGCACCCAGTGCTCAGTGTGGCCTTTGTCCTTCCGTCAGTGAGGCGCCTCAGGCTGTGAGCAGCTCAGCTTTTAGGAAGTAGCTGGACCTTCCTACCTCTGCAACCCTAGGCAACTTACTCAGTCCCTCTGGGCCTCAGTTTTCTTACTTCTAAAGTTAGATTAGTAAAACCAGCTGCGCCAGATGGTGCATAGAAGGCCAGTGACACAGGCGGTAAAAGGAATTTGCCAACAAAGAATCCAGGAAAGATGAGAGTTTATTTAGATCACTGAGTCGTTTGTCAAGAGAGACAGTGGGCAAGTTTCCAAGAGAGGAATTGTGCATTCAGGGTGAGAGAGCAGGGTTTTTATAAGGGAATAAGGAGGTGGGAAAGGATCAGAGTTAGCAAATGTAGACATCATAGAAATGCATTTCAAGGGCATCCTGTTCCTCATTAAATTTCCAGGACCATCTGTGTTAAACTAAACCTGCAAACTGTCACGATCTTGCTCAGACTTCAACGAAGGGCCCTCAGACTTAGCTGAGGACGCCTGTATGTTTGGGAATGATGTAACATTAGCTCAGAGGAGGAAAGGATGCTTTTTGTATTTTTATATTGTGCTGTTTTTAGTCCTTTTTAATGCAGTGCCTCACGACTGTCCACTACATGCTGGGCAGAAGTGTGCTATCAAAGAATCTTGGGTGCTGAGATTTTTAACCCTCTTGTCGCCACAATACCTTCCTTGCAGAGATGTGAAAATGAGAAGTGAATGTCATGTGCCTGGTATACACACACACATGCACACATAGTAGTAAGCCAGTAAATGGGAGTTGCACTGCTTCTTACTGTCATTATATGTTGAACTGAATGCGGAAACCTTGGGGTGCAGAAACTGGAGACCCCGGGCTGGGATTCCCAGTTTGTCTCCAGCTGTGTTGCTGAGTAGCAGGGAACACCCCCGATCCCCAGCCCGCTGTGGACACGCAGTGCGTCCCTCTCCAGAGCCCTGGGCACACCCCTGCTGGCACAGAAACACAGCCGCAAGCTCCGTGGTGGGCACCATGACCAAGGAGGGTTACAGCGGGGAGGGTCATAGGATGAACATTACAGCCACCATTTTAATTTTTTAGACACCATACAGACAACTATTTCTCCAAAGTGAAAAGATGTCTGAAAAAAATATGTAATGTACATAGTGAAGGGGGAAAAAATTAGAAACATGTTTACGTGGCCATCACTGGTCATGGTGGCCGCCCCGATCCTGAAGCCAAGTAGCTGGCTGGGGTGTGTGGTCACTGGGGATCAAAATGCAAACATCCTCTACACCAAATCTTTACTCAAACTGCTGCGAGGTGGGCTTGGGGAAGCTTCTAAGTGACCCAGCACAAAGTTTCCCAGCAAAACTTTCACCCTGACCGTTTTGACCGCCGATAGCCTGCTCTGCGTTTCCCAATGCACTGCTCAATTTTTCTGCCTTGTTCACTCTCAGAAATCAGGGACCTACAAACCATGTCTGCTGCCACTAAACAGGTCCCAGAAACAGTCCCAGAATGCTCTGGGTTAGGTATATAACTACTGCTGTACATTTCAAAATTCTATTTTTGATTTTTTTCTTTAAAAAATCAGATTTAATTCTTATTGGATATATGCTTTTACTTTCAAAAGGGACCCTGCATTCAGAAGGGTCCAGGCACCAGAGAACCATGTTGGAGTACAGTTGTTAGACACATGCTCTGGGACTCCTTTTTCTCCTGAGCTTTTATATCGCTAGGTCAGCTAATTGACTGAATGAATGTCGAAAATACTTCAAAATAAGGTTCTTGTTTCTGCTTGGTCCAAGCTAGTTCTTCTTAACACCGAAGTGAAGGTAGATTTAATCAATTTGAACAAACACTCAGGCAATCTGGTTTTTTAAAAAAATTAAATCAAGCCAGGTATAGTGGTGCAGGCCTGTAATCCCAGCACTCCGAGGGTGAAGCACAAAGATCACAAGTTCAAGACCAGCCTGGGGAATTTAATGACTCAGGGAGACTGTGTCTCAAAATAAAAAATAAACAAGGGCTAGGGCTGTGGCTTAATGTGAAGGTCCTGGGTTTAATCTCTAGGCCCAGAAGAAAAATGCTAAACCAGACCTTTGACCTGTTGGTTGAAATAAAGTGATCATTTTAGTCACTAAATGCTCGTAGTCACACTTTCCAGCCCCAAAACAACTCTGAGTTCCCCGAGGAAAAATAAGCTCTTGTCTTGCTTTCAGACTCAGCACACTTAGCACTGTACCTAGAACAGTTGACACAAAATAATATCAATAGTGTTTCTTGAATGGATTACACTGTGGAAGAATGAAGGAACTCTAAGTGCTTCTGTTTGATTAAATTAACTTTAACGTTTTGAGGGTCTGTTGGATTGGCATTATCGGGAACTTCCTCTAGATAATTTAGTATTAAACAACGTACTTTAAAAACAAAACTAAGCAAAAACCAGGAATTAAACTGGCAAAGTTGACAAGGGGGTTTGAGTGCATAGAATGATTTGAAGTGAGTTTCAAGGCTGATTTAAAGTAAAATACAGCCATTACTAAAAATTTTCTTGTTTGACTGTATGAAATCCTGCTGTTTATTTTGGACCTATGGAAAAGATAATTTCATATGTGTAAACTAATATATATCTCAAAGAGAGATGCTCATTTTTTTCCTTATTTGGCTTTAATACTGCAGATAAGCAGAAAATAAACAAAGCTAGCTCCACTGGAGATGGTTAACTAATAAGCTAATGAAAGACCCTAATCCGCAGGAAAAGACTGGATTATAGCCTCCATCAAATATCCAATTGCCCATTTGCCTCAAAAATAGGGAAATAATGGGGCTGGGGATTTAGCTCAGTGATTAGAGTGCTTGCCTTGCAAGCACAAGGGCCTGAGTTCGATCCCCGGCACCACAAAAAAAAAAAAAAAAAGGGAAATAAAATGTAAGTGGCTAGCAGGATATATAACTATTATATCCCAGTTCGATCTAGGTTATTAAATAAATGTTGCGGGTAACTATCACTTATTTCTTCTTCCTGAGGTAGTTTAATTAAAATATCATACAATCAGTGAAGGAAGTTAACAGATTTTAAATCCATAACAAGCCATCCCAGTAACTTTTCATTTTTACTTCTTTATATTCTATTCCAACATTTAAAAAATTTTTTTGGTGCCAGGGATCCAACTCAGGGCCTCGTGCTTGCTAGGCAAGCACTCTAACCACTGAGCTAAATCCCCAGCTATTCCAACATTTTTTTAAACTTGTGTGTCTGTATTTTTATATAAATTTTATCATAAAATTATTCACATCCTTTTTTCTTAATATTTTGCTGTAAGTATTCTATGTTATGCTTAGACTTCATGATTATTTTAATTGCTATATAAATTGCCATAGAGTATTAGCCATCACATTTCGCTATGTAGGCTATTTCTACTGTTTGTTGTTAATGTTAACCCCGCAGGGAAATCTTTACTTATGTAGCTTTTGTTAATTCTTTGGGCAAATCAAGGACTGACAATTTAAAAAATAGGTTCAGATAAAAGAGCATTTCTCAGGATCCTCTAGTCCTCTGTTGAAAATAATCCTGTGGAAGAAAGGGATTTTCCTAGCCCTCGGTGAACCTCTGGGCGGATGGTGAGGGAGAGAAGAAAGACCGGGCCTTTCTGTCGTGGAGGTGCCCACCTCCCAGCCTGTTCTTCCTCTGCGAGATGGCGGCAATGTGTCTGCCTCACGCAGGGCCCTGTGGGGTGGAAATACTACTCAGAGGTGTCCATGCACAGAGGGGGCTGGGGAAGCTGCAACCTTATCACACATGCCTCAGTTTCCCACCCTTCAGAACAGAAAAAACACCACTTTCCCAGTGCAAGCAACTCAGCAGGACATGGGACTTAGCTTGCTTTCTTTTTCCTCCTCTGTGACTGAATTGCAATGTACGCTTGGACAGAATTTTCTCTCTGGGCTTTAGTTTCCTCATCTGTGAAATGAGACGCGATGGGAGGGTTGAACATCCTTCGCAGCTACAAAATCAGGTATCTGTAGTCTTGAAATTAAAAGTCTTAAAAGTCTTTAATTACCTGGTCCTCACCTCTCCACCCCACCTCACTGGTACTGGCTCTCAGAACTTGGGATGTGAACTTCATCCTTCCCTGCCACTGCCAATACTTTAAAAAAACCTGCATTGCTGCCTTATTACACTATTTCCACTTTCTAGCCGGAGCATCAGCTGTGAAAACTCCAAGGGCTCAGCTTGACAGTTTCTGGCCTGTCCCTTGTGTTGCATATTGGTTGCAGATTTATCGGAGGTCACACAGGACTTTGTCGGTGAAAAAGCCTGTCTCTGCTTGAAGCGGCCACATTGCAGTGTCCAAACTGCTAGGAGTTTCCACTGCCCGCTTTGCTTGCCGGCTATGATTTGTGCTGCTCAGAGCTGCCAGGCTCAAGGGGCAGTAGTAAATAGGAAGCGCTAGAGCAAGGCCAGCAGACTCCCTGCCCCGTCCAGATGGCTGCTCCTTCTTACAGCCTCACCCTGTACATCCGCAGAGCGCTTTCCGAGTCCTGGCACGACTAACGCCATCGCTGTTCTGTGGTGAGCAGCAGAGAAAGCTGAAGAATTCTCAGAAATGAGGAAAATGACTCTCAGTATTTGGGGATTTGCCCAAGAATAAGGTCAGGGTCCAATACACTTTTTCTGACCTGCAGTCCAGGGTGTTCTTTTTAAGTATTTTTAAATTTTATTTTTATTAGTATACATTTGCAGTCCATAGTGATTACCTTCATTGTGGGGAGTTGGTACATGTACATACACATCTTAACTCTTTTGCTGTCCCCTTCCCATTTGCACAAGATTGATATCCCTGTTTCCTATTATCTATTTTTCTTATTTTGCTCTTTAAATTATTTACACTTTGGGTCAGACTCTGCCCCATTCTTGCTCACAGTTTGCACAACCGTACATCTAGGACTGAATTCAGAAGCAGACTTTTCAGGTTTTCCTCTTAGGAAGCACTTATTCCTATTTTCTTCTTCATTTTGAAGGAAGGAATAATTATTTTGATGCTAAATCGCTTTATGAATTATATACATTTTTCTGCTGAGTATGACGTATTGGGTTAATAAAGGACTATGTTTTTCTCTGACTTATTATTACAGTTCTGAACTCACATCTTCCCCAGATCTGATAAAACCATACTTTCTGTCTTACTCGTAATAAATATCCCTGTTTGGCACTTTCCTGGAGAGGGATGGAACTCAGTTTGCAGCTCAATCCATTCCCACATCTGAAGTTACACACCCTCCATTTTGCCTTACACATTGGTATAAGTTAAAGACTAAATTAAATCATACTTGATGAGCAGCAACCCCAAACACCTGCCTGTAATTAATCTGTTTGGTAAGAATGTATCTTCATCTGGTGCAGAAGGTTTTGTGGGTAGGAGATTTTAAGAATAGCACACTGTTATGCACAGATTCTGAGTTTTGTTTTTTGCTAAATCTTCAAGGAGTGAGAGAATTGTCTTGAGTGACAAATGTCTATAATCCATTTGCAATTATTAACATCAAATTTGAGACTTGGGTCCCCGTGTGTCTGCCTAGGTTGGGCTCAGGAGTGCAAACCTGGTTGATGGCACAGCACCGACCACCATACGATGGTTGAGGCTCGAAGCAAAATGCACAAAGCGTTGAAGAGCCAGACGTGCCTGGCACTCCTGGAGTGGCCACCCCAGACCCAGCTGGGAGGAGGGCTGGCCAGAGGCAGGGGTACAGGTGCTTCTGCAGATGTTTGGAGGGGTGATGGGCTGTTGATGCTGTGACCTTGGCCAGACTGTGGGAGTGTGGCGGACAGCCCAGCTTGGGATGTATACTGACACGACAAACAGAACCTTACTCCTCTCCTTTGCTATAGAGGTGAAAAAAATCAGCCGAGTGTGCCTGTATTTTTCAGCAGTTCCCCAGCTTTCAGATTGTGCCGGCTCTAAGATACACAGTACCGTGAATGACACTCTCAGTTAGAGACGCACATTCACCATCCGGGCTGGGAGTGATGGTGGAGAATGGGAGAAAAGAGGTCTCACAAGGGAAAGAGCAGAAAAGATAGGGTGGATGAGCCAGGTGTGGTGCCACATGCTTGTAATCCCAGCACTCTGGGAAGCTGAGACAGGAGGACTGCAAATTTGAGTCCAGCCTGGGCAATTTAAGGATGTAGCAAGACCCTGTGTCAAAATTATAAATAATAATAATAACAATAGTAATGATGGACTTAGGGTGTAGCTCAGTGCAAAGGCCACAGGTTCAATCCCCAGCACAGAAAAAGTAAACAAAACGAAGAAACAAAACAGAAAAGATCGCCTGGAAGTGGGATGCGGAGGTTGCAACTTGGAGGAGCAGCCTGCTGCAGGGGGAAGGCCACTAAGCCAGGTGACTCCAAGTCCCGTGGGCAACAGGTCAGCGTGGGTGCTGGCAAATGTGCCTGGCACGTGTTGCCCCTCACGCTCTGGTATGCAGGGGCCCATGCCTAGTGTGCAGGTGCTGATGATGCATGCGTGCCTTCAAGTGTGAGGTGTCGGTACATGTAGTGTGTGTAGCACTCACCTGTACGCAGACAGATGAGGCTGGCGTCTGAGGCCTGTTTTTCTGTGTACCAGTGAGTAGCCTCGTGTGCATGGTGTATTTAAGAGGATTTTGGCGGCAGCAGGATAGGCCTGCGGAAGGAAGGGCAAAGGCTGCTTGAACTCAGAGCTGGCAATCAGGGTAAGTGAGCAGTGGGACTAAGATGTCACCGAGCACATTCCAGGGATTCTAGAAAAGGAAACCAAGAAAACTTCTGTCCAAACTAGAATCTCTAGCATCTTGGAGAGATGGAGAGTGGATTCTTCATGGACATATGGATTTCTCAGAGTGCTCCTGTTCCCCAGTTAGCTAGGCTTTTCCTTCTTTGCATCTTCTTCTCCCCAAGCTCCCAAGTCTTAGAACGCTGACTCTATTTACCCTCACCTGTGGAAACCCTTAAATCTAAGCCCAGATGTGTGGGGATCTCCCAGACCCATCTCTGACACTGTTTGTTATGTGCATTAAATTCACAAAAGAAGGTGGAAAATTGTTGTTCTCGGAACTCAGGGTTAAAAACCCAACACAAATATTTCCCTAGAGTGAGCCCTGCTCATGCAGTTTCAGGAACGCTTACCCATCAGCAGAAAAATATTACCAGTTCTTTCCACAATGGCCATGCCACGTGTTGTAGCTAAAGTTGTCAAAATGCATTTGATACTTTTCTTTCTTGCAAACAATCTACCAAGTATCTCCTGGTGACCTACTTTAACCATCAAGATAGTTGATAAAACCAGATAGTCTTAATATCAGATTATTTACACCACCTGGCTAGCCACTCAATTTATCAGTAAGTAAATATTCAATATGTAGTTTTCATGTGTTCTGAGTCAAACAAACAACCCTTCCTCCAGATGGTTGGCCTAATCAGCTCGTTGGTCGGACCCATGTTTTAGAGATGGACATTGAATGATTGAGAGCCCGCAAGTTAAGAAAGGCTTTTTTGGCCTGAAAATCATGTTCACAGTTTTTACAAAAAAATTCCGAATTTGCCTTCAGTCTCTCTTCTTTGTGGTCTGGTCTAATTTTCATCATTTTGTGTGCCTGAGCTAATTTCCATGCTGAGTTTAGTAGCAAAGGAAATATGTATTTGAGGGGATACCACCCAGGTGTGTTTTGAGTTAGACTACAGAGCTTCAAAAAGTCTTCCTTTGATTTCTCAGAGTAGAGAGAAATCTTTGTCTTTTCTCCCACTTAACTATCAACGCTTCAAAGCCCCGACCTATATAAAATACACAAATGCTTTCTGGACAAAATGATTCTTGTCCGTTTTCTTTGGGCTTCGATGGGAACAATAAAGATTGAGCTACAAAAGGCTGGCAAAGAGGACTATTCTTTTTCTTTATATTAAGCATAGAAGCTTCAAAAGAACAGCCCAGAAAGTCAAATAATTGTATCCACCACCGCTCACCCATCCCTCTCCCTGCTGACCAAGGCTGTGAAATCCCCTTTAAAATCTTGGCCAGCCCTCACCTGCCCATTGCAAATGCTGTATTGTTAAATGTTCCCATCTGTAGTTCCATGAGAGAGGCTGCTATAAAGTAGGCTCTGACCATTTCAACAGGGCAACTCATCAGGGGATAGCTCTTGGGGTAGAGAGTGGGTGAAATTAGAGAATTTCTCTAATTTGAAATTTAGAGAATTTGCAAAGTTTTGTAATCTTGTATTGGAAAGCAAGCTACTTGAAGATGAGAAATGGATTGTGAATAGTCAGCTACAAATGTTCCCAGTCCAAAGCGGCCAAGGGAGAGGGGTGAGGGGAAGATTTAGGGAGCAGGTTTTTGATTCATAGCAATTTCTTGATTTCAGTGGTTTGGAAAACACATCATTTGTTTCTAGCTGAAGCTCCAAATTCAAAGTCTTAGATTTGAAGCTGATCTCGTTCCTTGTTTGGTTTTAGTCCATAGCTTCCTCAGAAAATTCTTGTCAGCCATTTTGAAGAGCAAAATGGTTCCCAGACACCAACAGATAGAGAAAGGATTTGACTATTTAGGGATTTTTAAGTGTGCATGTGCATGTGTGGGTGTGTGTGTGTGTGTGTGTGTTTAGCTGCATTAAAGCTCGGAGTAATTTCAACTGAAAACAGAACAGAAATACAACCTCCCAACTGGCCAATCATCTCAAATTCAGTGCAAAATGATCACCAAAGGCAGACAGTATTAAATGACTGAGTCATTTCTGGAGCACGGCAAGAGGCCGGTTGGCTTAGTGGCGGATACTCTCTCTGGAGAGTCCCTCAAACCTGCAGTCTTTCTCCACAAGTTTGCCCCTGTGTCGTCACTGCTCTTCCACGGCCTTCATTTCTTTGAAGGCTAACAAAAATCCTTTCAGAGGGACTAGACATGTTTATTGAGATTTTGAATTATGTAAATTTGAAATAATACAAAAAGGTAAGGTCTTGGTTTTTTGGGGGTTTTTTTGAGGGTGCTGGGGATCAAACTCAGGGCCTTGCTCTTGCCAGGCATGCGCTCTACTGCTGATCTAAATCTCCAACCCCAGTAAGGTTTTGTTTTACGTGCACTATTCAATATAATGTGACTTTCATTTTGCACTGATTTCTATGAGAAATTAATCTTCATTTTGCAAAATCTTCAGGAATGTAGCTATGTTGTAGCCTGAAGTGGGGGCTTGAGGTCATATCACAACGGGGCTGGGGTGGTGGTTAGGGATGCCACCATGGAGTTTTACCTTCAGGGACAAGGACAGTAGACAGCGCCACTCCGGGAAGGTTTCTCATGATCAGAGTGAAGTTGAGCCGATACATCAGAATCACAGGATATTTGAGCTGGAAAGAGTCATAGATTCTTCTAAATTCTACTTCTGGATTTACCAGGGCAGGGAAGATGGTTCAAGAGATCAGGACGCCAGCCAAACCAGAGAGTAAGCAAGGGGCAGAGTCAGTCCCTGAGCCCAGGACTTCTGCTCCTCACTCTAGCTGTCTGTCTCCCGGAGCCCAGGCTGCCTCGTTGGAGGTGCAGTGAACTGTGCTTCCGGAGCTGCCCACGGGGTCTCAGATGTATATGAGAGGGCCCCACACTGGAATGTGGCAGGCATGTGACCTCAGCCTGGCTACCCATGGGGACCCAGACAGGGGCAGCCCTGCCACCTCCACAAGCAGGGGGATGGCCTTCAACTGCTTCAGAGGGTGCAAAAAGGCACGGGGGTCACACTTAGCAAGGAGAATCCCAGATGGTTTCGACACCACGCAAGAAGCTTACGTCATCTCCTGCCACTCCCGCCTCCACAGGCCGTGTTGCCATGTCCTAAGATGTTTGCCCCGTGGTACCAGAGGCCCTGCTGACCTGGCCACCTGTAGGCTATCAGATTCCCGGAGAGCCAGGAACAGCACTTGTGCCTTGCTTCATGTGGGTCGCACTCTGGCAGGCTTTCCAAGATGAAGTCTGACTTCTACCCAGAATCCTGCCAGGAACAAGGCAGGGAGGTGGACAGGGGGCGAAAGAGCTTTGACTCCCCACATGTGGTGGACTCATTGTGGTCAATTTGAGCAGGAACGGCCAGCTGGACTGAGTTGGTTCTGGGCTTACAGGATCCACCTGAAGGTTATTGCCGACACAACATAAAGGGGAACGGGAGCAGAAGATAGTTGCCAGCTGTCTCCCAGGAGAAGCTCTGTTGTGGCTGGTTCTCCCGAAGGGACCTCAGCTGTTCTCATCACAGAAGGAGCTCGGGGCCTTGCTGTCATCGGGGATGGCTGCTGTTTGCTTCAGGGCAGCTCTGGTCTCCATCTCTGCTGCGAGCATCATGTCCTGGTTCCCGTATCGATTTCTTCAGCCTTTTAGTGCAGACACGGGTGTACATGGGACAGTACAGCGGGCTCCCAGCTCTTGATTGGATCTTTCAGGTCTCTAGTAGATGTTCTGCACTCTTCCTGCACTTGGCTTGTGTATGAATGTTGTAACTTGTAATCATCCTGTATTAAATCTGCTGTCCTGCATTGACTCTAGAAAAGTAACTACTACACCCCCCATGCAGACACACAAGTAAATACAGACAGGATGCTTTCTCCTATATAGATGTTCAATGAAATTTAATGCGGGAACAAAGTATGGTGTACATGCCTGTAATCTCAGCACTCAGGAGGCCAATGAAGGAGGGTCGTGAGTTCAAGGCCAGCCTGGGCTACATAGTGAGAACTTGTCTCAAAAAAATAAGTTTAATGATGGAATAAGTGACCCAAGTAACTTATACTACCAATATATTTAGTTTAGAAAGTGTCTTAAGGTATGTAAATTGTAGAGCTCTTGCCCAGAAAGCGCAAGTCCCTGAGTTCAATCCCCAGCACCCTCCCCACCCCCCCAAAAAAGACTATGCCAGCCACATATCAGAGGACCCTTACTCATTAGATGAAGCCCTTGGAGTATTTTGTGCAAGAGATTATAACAATATTTAAGAGAATAAGGAAGAGCTGTAGTGGATTCTTTAGGATTATGAGGACTCATTTTCTGATTTAGTAATTTTCACAAAAAAGCGTGCTGACCATTCTCCTTCTGCTTATAAAGCTGTTCGTCCTCAAAACTGATGGATTCCAATTTACTGGATTTTCTTAGAATTAACAGATGTCTTAAATTTTTGTGACAACACACATTTTTTTGTTGGTTGCTTACTGACCGATGAGCTCCCTACGGGCAGGTCTTGGAAGGTTCCCTTCTGGGGCTTTCTATCAAACCCCTTCTACCGGGCACCCCCAATTCCCTGCCCTAGCTCCATTAATGACAAAGAGGGACAGGCGGAGGGCTCTTCGTGCCAATAAATCAATGACATCCTGATTCTCGGCTGAGACTGTCTAGAACAATGGTGACCATAAGGGCGGTGACCCACTGATCAGAGGCTCTGGAAGTCACATTTGCCTCTAATGATGATGGGATGTCCGCTTAGGCTGAGCTGTTTGGGGAAAAAAGACTAAAACCAATTAGAGAAAAACACGTCATTTTCCTATTAGCAAAGAGGGTATGTTTTAAGAGCATACTTTATTGCAGAAATATTAGAAAAAAAAACAGAGCAAAGTTATTTTGTATTTTTGAGCAAATTTTGGCGTCAAGTGTTGCAGTGTGGTGTCCAGGCCAAGGAGTCATACGTTTGGAGCAGGGAAGGAAATGCGTGGTTCTGCCGCAGTGATGGGGTGGTTGGCACACGGAGCACTTGTAGGGGGCTTGTGTCGTGTGTTGTTTGCAAGCATCAGGATAATGAATCTTGTGGCAGCTGTGTTGTGTCTCTGTTTCTTAGGAATCCCAGGGATATGGGGTTAGCCGCAGGAACCAGAGCTGGCCCAGACCCGGGGCATGGTCCACCAGGAGCCCTACGGCTTCTTGGCAGGGGGTGCCTGCAGCACTCTTAAGGGCCCAGAAGTAAGAGTGGCCGCCTGAGAGCAGTGGTGGGCTGTGTGACAGGGGAGTTGAGGTTTGCTTGCCACGTGGGGAAAGGAGTTAGAAAAGGGTCGATCTGCCGGAGGGAACAGGACATGCCGTCCCTGGAAACCTGGTAGCCTTCCCTTCTCTGAGCGTCTCTCTCCTCCAGCTGATCCCGGGGTGAAGAGGCTGCGGCATCTCTCACCGGTGGTCCTTGGCACCCAGCTCGGCGCCCGCTCCCCCTCCAGGCAGGGTGCTCCCCCGCAGAGCACGCCTGGCCTCTGCTCCGACAGGATGCCCTTCCTTACCCCAGGCACCGGTCACAGACTCCTAAGGAACGCGTTCACCAAGGTTTAAAGAACGTCCTTCCCCAAACTTTGTCCTGCAGGATGTTAATACTGTGCTGCGCAAAGAGGGAACTACCTTTTGAGAGCGCTCGTTTAAGGTCACTGAGGAGAGTTTTGTTTGTTGTCGATCCTTCATCTGCACCTATGCATTCCACATTTCTGGGGGAAGAGAGAGGCATGGTACAATGTTGCTGAAATTGTTTTCTTTTCAGGGAACCCCCATGAAATGGCTTGTAGGCCGCACTCAGAGAAAGGGTCAGTCACTAACTCTACTAGTGACTTAAAAATGGGAGGGCTCTAAGTGAGAAGACACCCAGCAAGGGGAGACCACGTGTTCCAGCCAATGCACAAGCCCAGAGAAGGGCCACTGAGCTCGGTTCCTCGTGAGGCGGGGTAAGAGCAGCCCAGCCGAGGGGCGGCTCTGCAGGCTCTTTGGCCTCTGTTGCCCTGAGGAGGCTCCAGTTGCTAACTGGCAGCTACCTTGATAACGTTCGCTTTACTGATTTCCTTCTCTTTCCTGCCTTACTTCCCCGCATTACCGTCTCTGTCCGTTCTTCTGTTGCTAACAACACAATACACAGACAGGGTGAATGATACAGAGGTTCATTTTGGCTCTTGGTTCCGACCCGAGGTTAAGGGCCCACGTCTGGAGGTGGCCTTCTGGTGAATGCATGGGCTAGGGTGTGCTGGCCAATCTCAGCCTATAAAGTCACCGATGCTCAATCATGGTGGGTGTACGCCATGCCCCTCTCTAATCCTGATCCCTTCCCAAAGGCCTTATGTCTGAACATCACAATCAGATGAACTTTCCATCCCCTGAATACCTCACAATGGGGAGTTTTCAGAGGGGACAAACTATATTCAAGCCATAGCATCAGTTTGCTGGGGCTGCCGAAGTAAAGTGCCACAAACTAGTGGCCTAGGACACAGGAATTCATTGTCTCAAAGCTCTAGAGCTAGAAATTTAATCCAGGTGTCAGGAGGGTTGCTTCCCCGTGTGGGGAACAAACTGGTCCCTGCCTCTCCCCAGCTGCCAACAGTTTGTCAGTGGCCTTCAGCGTTCCTTGGCCGGCAGCCCTCTCACCTCAACTTCCAGCTTTGATCTTCACGTGGTACTCTCCCCTCATGTGTCTATGTCCAAGTGTCTGTGTTTTCCGAGGACACCAGTTGTGTTGGGTTAGAGTCCATCCTAATGACCTCATCTTAATTTGCTCATCTGCAAATATCCTGCTTCTAAACAAAGTCACATTTACAGGCGCTGGGGGCTCATATGTTAGCACCTTTTAGGGGGACACAAACCCATAAGACCTACTGAATCTTTCAGAGATCATCTCCTAAGGAAACCATCTGGTCTCTAATCAGGGTCTGCTTCTAGAGGAACTCAGACTAAGATACATTCTGAAACATGCCAGCTCAGGGGCGCAGAGAGGTCGAGGGACATCCCTAGCACAAGTCCCTTGCAGAAATTCTGATTTGAGTCAATGTTTTAATTTCTTACTTAGATAGAAGAATATGTTTCTTGACTTCTCTGATGACTCTGTGGAAGTCGTTTCTAGGATGGCCCCATTTCTTTGTTTTGAAGGCTGCCATTTCCCATGACGTGGTGCAGTGGGACTGAGAAAGGACAGGGGAGCATGTGGTGGCTCCTCAGGGGCTGGAGGAAGGATGCTTCCAGCCTGAGGGCCTCTCAGGCCCCTCCTAAATTGACCTGTATCACTGCAGAAGCTGGGGTTCTGAGCCGGCTGCCCCCCTCACCCCCAGAGGATGGAATAAGTGCGTGTTGCAGGGAGGGCGCCTCCATCTCTGGAGCACTGGGGTTGCCCTTTAGAAAAACACCACCAGCACATTCTACAATCTCGAAATGAATCCGCACAGTAACTCAAGCAGGAAGACTCATTCTGGATTTTAGACAGTTCTTCGACCTGTTTCAGACTCGCCCTTCCTCCCTCCAACTCTGACATCTCGGGCTCACATAGCAGTGAACTGGCAGAGAGACCCGACCCCAGCAGAGGCCATCCTGCTGCGGGGGCTGCCTCCTCCTGCCTTCGGTGGGGTGTCCTGGGCCGGGGAGGGAAGAAGCCACCCAGAGTGTGTCCCTCCAGGCTGCCGAGCCGCCGCCCATGAGGTGGGAGGTTCTAGCCCAGTTCTGAGTCAAAGCTTTCTGACATGGTGTCCTTGAGAAGAGGCATGAGGGAGGGACTGGCTGTTATCCCCGTAGCTTTCTGCAGTCGGGAGCATTTGAGAAACCGGGGTTCAGCCACAGCTGCAAGAAAAGACTGTGTGAATTATGGTTTAGTTAAGAGTAAATTTTACTTCTAGTGGGAGCTGCTTGTTTGCGAAACAGGTGTACAGGCCAGGACTGGGGATGACCTTGATTTTCTCTGCCATGGCAGGAAGATGGTGAAGAGAGAGACAGACAGGCAGCCAGACAGATGGAGAGACAGAAAGAATGAATATGAACTAGGAAGGGACAGGGAGTTGCATTAAAGGCACCTTCATGGGAAAGAATGTGTATTTCCAGAATTCCTTTTCTCTTTGCATTAGCAAGTAGCATCTTGGGTGAGCTTTAGACCAGGATTCCTGGGCAGGGACACTGATGTTTATTCCTTTGTCCCCTAGATGCCTAAAGTATTTACCTTTGGACCCCTGCTCTAGCACAGAAGCAGCCACCCCAGAGACAAACAAGTGAGCGAGCAGATGTTTCAACAGCTCTTGTTTATAAAGACGGGCAGCTACCTGCCCTTTTTGACCTTTGAGTTGTACTTTGCCCACCCCCGTTAAGAGTGGTGGCAACAGGAGGCAGACACCCCGGTACACATGTACCTCCACCACCCCTTACTCCTGGTTTTCCACCTCTGCACTTGAGAGGAACGCCCACCCCCAGCCGGTAAGCATCTGCCCACCTCATAGTACCAGAGACACCCCAGAAACCCTCTTAGACATTCATGCAGCCGCAGGACGTGACTGGCCTCACTCAGTGGAGAGCAGAGGGGCCAAGTTTAACACAAAAAGGTCATAACTCTTGTTTGCAGGGTATCCTCAAGGCAGAGGGCCGCCCACTAAAGGGAAATGGAAAACCAAGCGAGTTCAGCTGGCCTGAGTGATAAAAGTGTTTGTTGTTATTCTCTGATTTGCCCTGTTCATGTAGAGTTTAGTCATGAGAGTTTCTATTCTCGGGAAGTTATAACACATCACAATACACAGCTCCTTCGTCTCCAAAATATGTCTGGGCATAACGAGGGCAGCAATTATGAGAAATCATGTGTGCTAGAATTGCTGCCAGCACTTTGAGATCATCAGATAAAAGCTAATAAACAACATGTACGGGGCACACAGGCCACCTCTCTAATTGGTGCCAGAAGGTCTGAATGTAATCAAAGGATGCCATATTTTATTTTAAACTTTTGCAGAGCCTCCGAAATTGTGTGCATTTTTACCAGCCTTCAAAATTGTGTGGATTTTTACCAGCATCTAGTTAAGAAAAGTTGAAAATAGGCTAGAATTAAAGAACCATTTGAGTGGCACTGGGGAATGTCAGAATTTCCCCACTGGGAGATGGGGACCCCCATCAGGGTGGTCAGCCTCGTCCTCCTAAGAGATCTCGCATCTTAATGGGATGTATCATCCACTTGGATGCTATTATCCCCTTCGGGTCACGTGTAAAATAAGTCAGGTTCAATGGTTCCATTTCATGATATAGAGAATATTTCTCCAGTGAAGCATAAGAGGTAGAATATCACCCTGGAGGAACTTCACTCAGACAGTGCTGATGGGGGGAAAGCTAACAAAGCGAACCCACGTGGCCAATGAAGGCAGAATCATGTGTGTGATCATCATTAGGTGAGCACTTGATCACAGTCTGTGTTGTGCCAAGAGTTTTTACATAAATTATCTCATGAAAACCCCACAGCTCTGGGGGATGTGCAGGGGTAGCCTGCTTTTGCCAGTGGGGAAACTAAAGCTCTCAGAAGATGGTTTGCTCTGGACTGGGGACTGAGTTGGAATCTGAGTTCCGGGTTTGAACCTTGGTTGTCCTCTGCACAGCTGCACGTCGGCAGGTTGGGGTGGGGTGCCCAGGGCTGAGTGACCTTGTAGGAAAGAGTGCCCTACACTAACGTTTGCACCTGAGCTTCCAGGATTACACATACTTCTCGTTTTCTGTTTGTTTTCTTCTTAGAGGTTACATTTTCCATTCTTGATTTTAACCCGAAGAAAGACTTGGGTAAATTCCATGGGCCAGTCTTGAATAAGGCAAGCTGGAAAAACACTCACTGCCCACTGCCTAGTCTACTGGGATGTGGATACCTGGGTCATGGCTCGGTCTGCATGGTTTAACCCTAGCAACAGTGTCCCAGGGGCAAGGTAGCTGCTGTCTCTGATATTTGGTCATTCTGGTTGGGTCTACTCCCTCCTGACTGAACTCTTACAGCAGAGTTTCTGAAGCTCGGTGCTCTTGGCACTTGGGGTCAGATAACCTTTTATTAGAAGGGCCTGCCCTGTGCACTGTAGGATGTTCAACAGCATCCCTGACCTCTACCTACTAGTTGCAAATAGCAGCCCCCACCGTGACAAGTGACAAGCCTAAAGGACTTTGTGAGGAGCCAAATGTGGGGAGCGGGGGCAGTAAATTGGAGTCAACATTTTTTGTTGGTCAGTCAGTGATGATCAGTCCATGATGGCCAATTTAGTCTGACTCATTCTGGTCCTTAAATTGACCAGAGAGCTAGCCATTGATCTACTACCAAGTACTTTCTCAGACATTAATAGAAATGAAGGCCCTAGGGGGACATGTGAGCCTGGCTTTGGGAATGGTTCTCTCAAGAAGGATAGCCACAAACCCCTGCGAGCAGCCACTTGACTCTACATTTCTCCGGTTGGCAAGTGGCCCTCTGCCTTCTGTCTGCATTTCTGTTCTAGATGGTGGAGCTGAGGAAGGTCAGTTTAAACCGGAAGTAGAAAGAGACAAGATTTATGAGGCAATTGGATCTGAATTAAAATTCTGGCTTTACACATGAGTACACATGTCCACGTATTCTGGCTTCATCATTACCTAACTATGTGACCTTGGGCAAGTTCCTTGACCTTTCTGAAACTCTCTTCCTTCTCTGTAATGGGAAGATGCCCATCTTGAAGGGTTGTTGGGAGAATTAAAGCTAATGTGTGTCAAAAGCCCCAGTGGAGCTAGGGATTCAGTAACACTCTAATAAACGTTTTCTACTGGCATAAATTTTAAGAGGACAAGTGACTGACTGGGTAGGGAAAAAGGCCCAGTGGGGACGAGACATCTCTTGAGGACTGCCAGTGGTCACAACTGTCTGTGGCTGATCTCAAGGGTCTCCTGAGGACCCTGAATCAGGCGCTCATTTCAGCTCCCAGGGAGGCTGTCTCCACCTGGCCTCACACCCGTGTCCTTGCTCCTCTGACTCCTGAGGGACTCGGGAATTGCGGAACCACAGGCTGGAAAGCTGTGTGCTCATGTAGCAAGACATGCAGGTGTCGCTGGTTTTAGCCACTGATGTGGAGTGTGACATCACCCGGGCCACCCAGCAGTGTGCCGGGAAGAGGAGCAGACAGGCAGGAGAAAGGCAATTTGGTCTCCCAGCAGCACAGCAGAAGCCACCGCTTTTGTCGAGGGCCGGAAGAGAGGCCAAATTTCGGGGGGTGGCAGAAGGCCAGGACTAAGCTACTGGCATCCACGGCTTATCGCAGCAGGGCGATGGAAAACGTCATGGAGAAAGGGCCAGGTGCTAAATGACTGTGTGGGCAGTACAGCCCGAGGCAAAGCTTTTGGCACCTCCCCTCTTCCCTCCTCTGCATTATGCAATCTGTGCTTGGCCAAGAACCTTGAAGATTCCGTCGCCTTTATCCATTTATTTCACTGCTCCAAGCAGGCGTGTGACAGAACGGCACAGCTGGTGGCTGAGCCACAAAGAGGTCGAGGGTGGAATTCAGGTCATACTTGGAGCAGGTGCCCCCAGATATCGAGTTCTGGGTTTGTTCAGCTCAGAGTTTGTGGTTCTAGGTCTGCTCTCAGCCTGGCACTCTGTGCCAAGCTACACTCCTGGTCCTTATCTTGCTTTAAATCCTTAAGTGCCAACCACAGCTACAACTTTTGTGTCCTTGCTTATTTAATTTTGCCCCTAAAAGAAACAATTCGCACCAAGAAAGCTCTCCTTGCCCTGGAATGCTGAAGAAAATGAGAACTAAGCAAAGAGAACCTGGAAGTCAGCAATTCGCCTGTGTCCTACTTAAAATAGAGTGGACTTCATTTTTGGCTTCCAAAACCTAAAACACACACACTCTGAAAGGTAATATTTATCATATTTTACAAGGCCAAAAAGCATACTTATTCTGGAGAACTTGGAAGATACAGAAAGGAGCAAAAAAATAAAATCATTTTTAAAAATGTCATCGCCAAGACTCATGAGTATGCTGGTCGCTGTCCTCCTAGGCGGGGATATGTGCATTTAATTTTGTAACAGTTCTTTTCACTTAACAATAAATCATGGTCATCTTTTCTTGCTGTTAAATATTTCTCGGCATCAATTTTACTGCCTGGAGGGTGCCATAATTTATTTTGCCTCTGCCCATTGTTGGACGTTTAGATGGCTTCACATTTTGACATTTAATGAATAATGTTTCTGTGGACATTCCAGTCGTTCCTGTGCATACATTTGTGGCCACGTGTGTGGTTATCTCCTCGGAGTGAACGCCTGGCTGGAAAGTTGCAGGCTGGTGCCCACCGCTGCCTCTGGTGGCTTCATGAACCCAAACTTTGTAATCATCTACCTCCTCCGTAAATTGCCTCCACCCCAAGCCTGTCTCCATCTGATGGAGCTCGCAGGCGACATGGTGCACGTCACACACCCCTGGCTTGCTCTCCGGTAGACAGAGCTGATGTCCACTCAAGAACAGTCCCCAGACAGCCGTGGTGGTGTATGCCTGTAATACCAGTATTCTGGGAGGCCGAGGCAGGAGAATCGTAAGTTTGAGTACACCTGGGCAGCTTAGCCTGTCTCAAAAACTGCAAAGGTCTGAGGATGTAGCTCAGTGCAAAGGTCCTGGGTTCAATCCCCAGTAACACACACACACACACACGTACACACACACACAGATGCACACAGAGAACGGTCCCCAAATCTCAACTTCTGACCAGCTTGGACCAAGTTTAGACTCCTCATCTTGCCTGGTAGTGTCCTGGTTGTCCTTTCTCCCTCCCAACACTTGCCTGCCTCCTTCCTCTTCCCAGAAGGCCCTGCCTGCCCATCGGCCCTGCTAACTCCTCTTAGCCTCCAGATTCAGCCGCTTGCTCTAGGTCGCTTCCTCCTCCCTCTGCAGCACTCTCAGGAGGGAGCAGGCGGCAGGCTGGAGGGAGGCAGGACCTGGCGGCTTCAGGAGCCGGTGTCAAGCCGCTGCTCCAGCGCAGCCCCATGGCCAGGGGTGCCCGGTAACGACCGAGAAGCAGGGTCGCAGGGCACAGGTCCCCATACAGCTCCAGCAAAGCCATCCGGCTGCGGCTGCCAGGAAGCTGGAGGTGCCTTCAGGCCATGTCTCCATTCCTACCTCTGATGGGTACAGATACAGACTGTTAGGAGCACTTCTGGGGCAAGCAGTCACCTTCTGCTTTATTCTACAAATTTGTTTTGCTGTACAAAACAAATAGAAACCACCACTAATGCTATTCAGTCATTTATTTATTCAATACATATTGATCACATATCTACTAGTCGAGGAATGGTTCTATGAGGTTTGAAACAATTATAAATAAACCAGTATTTTTAAAAAGTTCCAGATCCCATGGAGCTAAAAATTTAAGAATAGAGGCAGACAATAATCAAGGTAAATAGTAAAGTACTTAGGTAGTAACAATAAGTGCTAAGAAAAATAGTGTGGGAGAGGTGCGAAGGGAGGTGTCAAGGTGACAAGAGGTGTGTAGGATGGCTTCCCTGAAGTGGCATTGGAATCAGGCCTAGAGGAAGCACAGAGCGGGCTACGTGGGGACCTGGGAGACGGCCGAGGGACAGCAGGGGACAGCATTGAGCTCCTGGGACCGCCTGAGGAGGAGTGGGCGCGGGGAGGCCTGTGGGAAGTGAGGTCAGTGGTACGAGTCAGGGCGCCCAGAGAGACTGACTACTGCGCTCAGACCTGAAGCAGGTTGTACTCTAAGTGAGATGGAATTGTGTTCCAGCAGGCTTGTTCTAGCAGCCGGGCTGGGCTTTACTGAGGGGCAGAAAAGGGAGACATAAGTCGGGTCAGCTCTCCAGCCCTCCGCATCTTGAGTTCTGCATCTTCAAATTCAACCAACTTTGGAACAAAATATTCTTTAAAAATTCCAGAAAGTTCTGGACAGCAAAACTTGCACTTGTTGTGCACTGAGCGTGACCCTGCCTCCCTGGGAATGAGATGGTGGGTGGCAGAGTTTGCCACCAGCAGGGTCACAGGCCCTGAGTCCCTCTGCAGTGTGTGGTGTGAGCCTTGCTCACCTCACGTCTCGCTTGTGCGCTCTGTGGTCAGGCATCCAATGGCTTTGTGTGTCCTGGATGCGCAGGCTTTTGTTTTGAGTCACTATTCCCTAACCGATCTTGTATAACAATTGTTTAGCTGGTGTAGTGATGCCGGCCTACAGGTCCAACATTCTCACTCTCCTCAGGGTGGAGCAGACGTTAGATCAGAGACATACGAAATTCTGGGAGGCTGGGGCAGGAGGATTGCAAGTTTGAGCCTAGCCTGGGAAATTAGGGAGTTAGCAAAAACCTGTCTCAAAGAAAAAAAAAAAAAGGCTGGGGTTCTGGGGATGTAGCTCAGGTCAAAGACCCTGGGTCCAATCTCCAGTATAGTGCCAAGAAAGAAACAAGTTTACATAGCACTCATATTAAGAACTATAAGTAGTCTAAAGGTGCAATGTGTACAGGAGGATGTGTATAGGTTCTATGCAAATTCTACATCATCTTAGAAAAGACTCTTGAACATCCTCGGACTTCGGCTCCACAGGGGGTCCTGGAACCAGTTTCCATGGGGGCTCAGCTGTGTTACTTAGTGGTGTTTGTTCAACATATATTCACTGAGCTCCTACGTGCCAGGCACTGTGTGGGGAAGGAGGAGGTGGAGAAGCCGCTAGATCAATGTGACAACTACCACTGTGTGTAAAGAGCCCTCTCCAGTGCCAACTTCTGGGCTAACACAGCCATCCGTTACTACCTTGATTCCTCTCTGTAACCTACATGGTACAATTCCGTGACATCCTCTCTTTGCAGATGAAGGGACTGAGGCTCAGAGAGGTTCTATCACATATCCAAGACTAGTAAGTATCCAACCAGGACTGAAACCCAGACTGCCTTACTGTGAAGCCTGCGATACCAACCACATGTTGTTGGAAACTTTTTCTTCCACTGGACTTTGAAAGATCCCCTAGCATAGCGTAAAAAAGGGAATTTCAGGAAATCTTTCCTCCTCTGTAAGTCTGAAAGGAGGGTCTGGCATTATTCCTGGGACACAAGATCCAGGTGGGGAGAGAGCTGGGTGCAGCTGAATAGGGCAAATCATCTGGGCTCCTTGGACCTAGAACAAGACCCTAGCGTAGGTCTCCAACCTTCCTTCTGGCTATAAATCCAATGAGTCTGTGGTATGATGTAATCACTGCTTGATGTTCACATTTGTTTTTCAATGAGAACTTCATATTCTCTAATAAACATTCCTCTGGCTGGATGTGGTGGTGCATGTCTGGAATCCCAGCAATTTGGGAGGCTGAGACAGGAGGATCACAATTTTGAGGCCAGCCTGGGCAATAGAGTGAAGACCCTATCTAAATAAATAAATAAATAAATAAATAAATACTTACCTGTGTCCAGGACTCGGAAATACAAAATGCAAAGCATCCAGAGAATACAAATTTATGATCTCTTGTGATTCTTATGACCATCCAGTGATGTAGATGGCGTAAAACTGCAGTACAAAATAAAACTAAAGAAACACAATGAGAAGACCACTGCGGTGGTCTGTTCACTTGTTAGCACCCCAGCCCTCGTTTGCTTGCCTGAACCTCACAGCAGCCCATGAGGTCGCCAGGGTGAGAAATTACTCCCCTGTGGGAAAGCTGTGGCTGATGGTCCTGCTCACACCAGTGCAGGGCAGCCATCTATTGACTGGAAAAATCCAGCAACCCAACGTAGCTCTCTGGAATAATGCAGTTACCCACCACTCCCCACTTAGGAGAACATTCGACTTCTAGAAAAAGTGAACTGCATCCCTGAGCCTGTTGTCCGAGTTTTGCTTTGACTGTGCCTTTCAACACCATCAGCAAGTGATTCTCCAGAAGCCCGACTTGGTTCACCAGCCATCTCTGTCCCCACGGACTCTCTCCTCCACAAGTCACTCTTGCCCCAGGCACAGCCGCTGCTTCTCCCGATCACTCGTGACTCTGGGGACTCAGCCCAGGTCCCCAGGAATGCGCTACAGACCCCGTGTTCTGCAGGCTCCGCTGGCTTTTGTGCGGACTATGTCTGCAGAAGACGAGGGGTGCTCATGCTTCCTGGAGTTAGGGATCCTAAGTACATGGGCCTAACAGGCTTCTGCTATGGAGAAGGCCCTAGAACAGGAAGAAATTCAGAAGCAGGAGGCCATTCTGGTGCTGGGCTCTGCCTCTAACTGGCTGGGGGGCCACAGGCACATCATGTGATGCTTCTAGCCCCGTTTCTTCCATAAGTGATGGCGGGTTTGGCTGAGAGC
The DNA here is from genome assembly GCA_004026905.1 of Hystrix cristata. Taxonomy (NCBI): domain Eukaryota; kingdom Metazoa; phylum Chordata; class Mammalia; order Rodentia; family Hystricidae; genus Hystrix; species Hystrix cristata. Next base: position 24,417 of record PVJO010002515.1, on the reverse strand, counting down.
GCAGGAACTGGCACTCAGTCATTCTGGAACGGGCAGACAGGAGATAAACACTGAGGCCTATTCTCATGTCGTGATCAGAACCAGACCCTGACCTACTTCTTTGTCTGCCTGTCAGTCAAATTTCTTTCCTCTTCCCTGCTGACACTATTAGCATCTAATCTCCTGCCTTAGACAAGGGAGAAAAGGAGAAGGCCGTGGAAGGCAGAGGAGAGGGGGAAGAAGGAGAAACATTTGCAACAAAACAGCAAAACAGAACAGCTCAACTCCCTGTTCACCTCTTACAGTTGTATAACTTGGACAAGTTACCTAACCTCTCCTCAGCCTCAAAAGCCCCCTCTGTAAAGTGGGCACAGTCACGCCTATCTCGCATGGCTGTCGTGAGGTTGCACACATGCAGCGAACATTAGCCCTTGACATAGACCTGGCACCTGTCACCTGAAAGTTGATATGCTGATTCTATGAAAGGGGACAGAGGGAGAAATAAGACAGAAAGAATTAGCAAAGTTAGGCAAAACAAGAGGTGGGGGAGGCAGGAAAGTTCAGATGGTGGCACCCTGGGACACTGTCTCCTCGCCGTGGTGTGCTCCCTCCTTGCTAGTGCTGGCCTGGCACCCCGGACAAGGGCCGGCTCTGTCTCCTGTCCAAATCCACGGAGGGGACTCTGAGGTGGCTCCGCAGGGCTCCCCACCTCCCAGCAGGACCTCAGTTCAGCACGGTGGGTCGGGGTGGTGTAGCCCACTGGGGGTAACAGGGGGCCTGGGAGTTTGCCCTTAATCCGCAGCCGAAGCAGCAGCCCAAGTGCCTGCAGGGAAACTTCCCCTGCACAGAATTTTCCAGCCTGCTGCTGGTGTTTTTCTTCCTCTTCATTTTCCTTTGTGCACATATAAGCGTCTGTGATGTACAAGCTGTCGCCTGCCTTTATCTCTGAAAGCAACAGGAGATGCTGGAGTCCTGAAAGTGGCAGGCCAGCGGGAGAACAGAGAGGCTGGGACTTCCATTTCCCTCGGGGGCCCAGGGGACAGGATACCAGCTCACCTGCTTGGTCCCAGGCCCTCCCAGCCCTCCTGGCCCCCAGACATTCTCGATGGTGTCCGCTTCTGAATGTTCCCTCATTGTTGTTTTTTTTCTTTTTTTTGTGGTGCCGGGGATCGAACTCAGGGCCTTGTGCTTGCAAGGCAAGCACTCTAATCACTGAGCTAAATCCCCAGCCCTGTTGTTGTTTTTTATTGTGGTAAAAAACATGTAGCATATAATTTACCATCTTGACCATGTTTAAGGGTACGGTTCAGGACTGTTAAGTACATTCACACCTTTGTGCAACCACCACCACCAACCACCTCTAGAATCTTTTCATCTTGTGAAAGGGAAACTCTGTACCCAACAAACTGAAACTCCTCGAGCTCCCTCCTCCCAGCTCTGGCAACCACCATTCTGCTTTCTGTCTCCAGCCGGTTTGACTGCTCCCAGAACTGCCCAGAAGTGGAAGCACACAGTATTTGTCTTTCTGTGACCAGCTTTCTCATTTAGCGGCGTGTCCCCGAGGTTCAAACTTGTAGCCTGTGTTGGAATTTCCCTTCTTTTTAAGAGCAGGTCAGATTCCTCTGGGCGCGAGGGCCCCGTTTTGCTTGGCCAGTGGCTACTGATGGGCACTCGGGTGGCTTCTGCCTTTTAGGTTCTGTGAACACTGGTACGTAAATCTCTCTTGCAGGATCTGTTTTCAGTTCTTTTGGGTGTATAACTAGAAGTGGAACTGCTGGGTCATAGGGTCATTCCATTTTTAATATTTTGGAGGACGCGCCAAATTGTTTCCCACATTTCCCCCGTGGCGCATAGTGTTGCGATTTTTCCGTGTACTCACCAACACTTGCTTTCTTCTGGTTTGTTCCTTTGTTTTGTCTTGTTTCTGGTACCGAGGATTGAATCTTCTTACTAAGCTATCTCTGCAGCCCTTTTTATGTTTTATTTTGAGAGAGAGTCTCATTAAGTCACCTGGTTGCCAACGCTGGGCTGAAATTTGTGACCCTCCTGCCTCAGCCTCCCAAAGTGCTGGGATTACAGACCCCATGCCCAGCTTGGGTTTTTCTCTTTTTAACAGTGGCCATTTTTGTAGCATGAAGTGATCTAAGTTTTTTAAGAAGGAGGAAATGCCAAAATGAGGATTTAAAAACTTATAAGTAGAGAATATGATATACTACTTCAAGTGTGGCAAATTAATTTAACAAATTAATGCTTTTTAAGACAAACTTAAAAATATAATTACTGCTTATATAAGTTCTTTCAAAGATAATGTCCAAAGAAGCGAAGGGAGAAGAAAAATTAAGTAAAATGGGGCAAAGGTGGAAGCTCTGAGGGCAGCATGGGAAGCCATCATTTTAGAAATGGGAGGCCAGGCCCTTCGGAGTCCCAGTACACCTGACCCCACCCATCACAGGTCCTGTACAATGTATTTGCTTGGAGATATTGGTTGCTTTCCCAACATGTCTCTGTGTCAGGAAGGACATAAAGGTGAGCAAGCCACAGTCTTACTCTTGGGCCTGAAGGTAAAAAAGGCTCAGAGTGGGAGGTACCTTCAGCAGCTAAAGTACCCTCCCTACCCCCAGCTTGGGCCAGAAGGACAGTCTGTCTCGGGCCCAAGTGAGAGACAGAACATGTGGCATTCAGCCTTGGGTTTCAGGGTCTCACTATGTAATCTTCCTGCCTCAGCCTCCTGACTGCTGAGATTACAGGCATGCACCACCATGCCCCACTCAGGCATTTTAAAAACAGCTTTTGAAGGAACAAATGCATCCTGGTCCTTTCCTTTCAGGGAAACAGCCTGCAAGAGGAGATGGGGGCAGACTGCTTGCAGGAGGGCTGTCCTGGGCCTTGTCTCTCTCCATCGCAGGGGCTCTTGCCCTCTGGAAACCAATAGGTCCGGTGTCCCCAGCCTCTTTCCTGCAGGTTGCACCCATCACACTCTGTAGGTCTCAGCAAAGAGACTCAAGCTCCTGTGCTGTGTCACTCTGAGCTTGTGTCCCCACATCTGCAACACTGTTTTTCTGGGCAAACACAGCTTTAGGTGCAGAGGAGCATTTTGCCACTGTCATCCCTGAATAGGGTCAGACTTGCACGGAATTCTGCTATCCAACCAGATGAATGAATAGAACCCCAAACTGTGGGGACTCAATAATGCACTGCTGGCTTCTCAATGGAGCGAACCCACTCACAAAGCAGCCGGGAGGTCTTTAATTAACCCTGTTTCCACACACAAAAGCCCCGTTAGCACTTCATCCTATTTGGATAAATATTTTCAAAGAAGGTGATGTAGGAGCCCTTTTAGTTTTGCTCTTGGAGTGCTCATTTAACACCTTGTATATTTTAAACCATCATGGAAGATCACAAACTCCCAGTAGACAGGGGCAGGGGAGAAATTCTTCCTGGAGATCTCCTCTCTCTATCCTTCATTTTTATTCTGCAGTGACACAACCCTCTTGGGAAAATCCTGCCCCAGATTTTTATTAGTCTTTCGTAGGCTGCCAGGTATTAAAACCTCAACAAATCTATTATGTGCATCCCAGCCCTGCCTTTCAAGTTGCCTCTCCACGAGGTGTGGGATTAATGAAACAGCCAGGAGGCAGCTGCCCTCGGCCCCTGCCGAAGTGGCTGGGTCTGTAGACAGAACAGCCCTCGGGACACACATCCTCCTGACCCTTGCATCCCTGCATTTTTATTCCAAGCCAGTGAACAATGAACGGTGAGCGTACGCTCAGGTCATGGCACACACAGGCAGAGGGGAAGTACATGTTCTGCTTCCCATAATGCCAACTGCCAATGGCTCTCTGGTTGACCAGACTTTAGTCAGGCTTTTGAACCTGCTCCTAAGCCCAGCTGTGGACACCACAAAATCCAGTTTTAGTCAAGAACTGTGCTGCGTCAGTTCAGCAAGAACTACCACCCGCAGTACCAATCGCCCTCAGCATCTGACTCAGGACGCCATCCCCCACCTCTGTGCTGTCTGTCCATCTCGGCCAGAATCCTGGGAAGTTCTCTGGTCCAGAATTCCCCCTTACTTCCGACGCATCCACTCAGCCCCACTCTGCCCCTTGGCTGCAAATTCTCACCCACTCAAGCTGAATCCAGAGGCAGGCCTCATCTCTCCCTGCTGCAAGACCTCATTGCGATTGCCTGGAATGAAGTTTTCCTTGCCAGGCTTTAAGTAGCTTTGAATAATTTTTCTTTAACCCAGCTTAGGAACAAAATTATGTTAAAAATTTTATTAAACACAGGATGATAATCTCTCATCACCGTATCCTGATTTGCACTCTACAAAGCTTTCTCATTATCATCTTGTTTGCACCCCTCTGATACGGTGATGGCCATTTCCATCCTACAGATGGGGAAACTGAGGTACTGGGAGACTTTGAGGGTGTCTCAAGGGAACATGGCTGGGAAGTTTTAGTATAGGGACCAGCACCCACGTCTTCGAACACCTAGCTGGGTCAGTGCACATCCCGTGGGCCATGCTGCCCTGTTGTGAAGACACTGGGGAACACAAAGCCGGGAGGATGGGGTCAGAGGCTTAGGGATGGCTTTGGGCAGCAGCTTGAAGCATGCCCTGCAGCCCAGGCCTGGCCCTAGCTTAGCTGCCACAGGTCTGGAGTTGGCTGCGTCAGCCCCTCGAAGCAGGGCCTGGAGCACTCCTCTGAGGAAGGGCCTCCACCTGCCCTCCCTGGCTGGGCTGCCTCTGCCCACTCTGCACAAAGCCCCGCAGCAGCCACAGTGGCCAGCATCGGCTTTAGCGGTCAGAGGCCTTCATGAGTGGGCGGGGTGGTTCTGTGCTGACCCTCTAGGCAGGCAGTGAGTCCCACAAGCCAGAGAGAAAGGATGTGGTGGCGGAGACCGGCCTCCCAGCGTGGGAACGGGCTCTGAGAGCCTGCAGAGGCATGCCTGAAAACTGCCTCGGGGCGCCCGTGGGTGCTGCATGGCGGGGAGGGGGCACTGAACGCATCTGGCCTCTGGTCCTCTTGGGCCACCAGCCCACATCATCTTATTTTTATTTTGCAGTTTGCAAAGTTTTTTCTTAAACAATCTCAGCTGATCCCCTGTGGAGTTGTCTCAGCTGGGTTGACTGTGACACTCAGAGAGGCCGAGTGATTTGTCTGGGTCCCAGGGCCCGCTCTGCCTCCAGGACCAGCGTGCTCTACGCACACACACGGCTGCTTCTCAGGGGCTGTGGCGATGCAGGCAGGTCCTGAGTCCCTGCTGAACTTGATTTCTCATTTGAAAATTGAGGGGGTTGGTGCAAGAAGCAAACCTGTTTCTGATCTTGCTGTGATGAAAACATGTTTCTTTCCACTGACTTTCCATGTTGCTTATGTCTTCACCCTGACGCTGCCGCTTCTCTTGATGTCTCGAGACGGCAGCGCTGAGGCCACCCCCCACCCCAGCACGGCGGTGTCTCCTTGTGAGAGTCAGCCGGGCAGTGTGGAGAGTGGGATGTCATTTTCTTTCTTTCTTGTTTTTCTTTGGGGGGGAGCGGTACTCGGAAGTGAACCCAGGGACTTCAGCCTGAGCTACATCCAGTACTTTTTGTATTTATTTTGAGACAGGGTCTTGCTGAGTCACTAAGTTGCCCAGGCTGGGCTGAAACTTGCAATCCTCCTGCCTCAGCCTCCCAGAGTACTGCGATTATGGGTATATGCCACCATGCTTGGCACCTCCAGTCATTTTCTTTTTTGTTAGTGACCTGGTTGTTCAGGCCTCTTGTCATTAGCAGCTCCATCCACAGTTCCTTCCTCCACACCACCCCCCAGCTAGAAGGCAGTGGAAGGTTGCACCAGTACTTGAGGAATGGTCAGGATGAACCCTGCCTTCCAAAAGTGCATGGTGCCTTGTGGGAATGGAGATGGACCTGCAAAAGGGGGTCCTGTGCTTCACTCTCTCACATCACCTTGCCTTGCCTGGCTCCAGCCACCTAGTAAGCCACAGCATGAAAGGACTATCCCCACATCGGCCTGGCAAAGTGGCAAGCACTGCAGACACAAAGAAGAAGAGGCACCTGTTCTCAGAGCTCCAGGCTTTTGGGAAAAGGGGCTGTGGGAATGGGTCTCCTTCAATCCACAGCCTAGTGAAGTGGCTACTGCCAGCCACACCATATAGCTGGGGCTTCTCCACCCAGAGCCACTCAGCCCGCTGCAGAGTCCTGTCCTCAGTCGGCTGGGGAGTCCTGCTCATTGATTAGCTCACAGATATTTACTGAGTGCCTTCTGGACTGCACCTGAGAGACAGAGAGAGCAGATCTGTCCCCTGCCTCTTACCTGAGCCCTCAGGGCTGAGACCCGCCTGCGCGTTCCTTACAGGATATGTGTGAGGATTGCAAAATCTCAAAGGGGGCACGGTTTGGCCTGATTGTTTCCTGGGTCCCCAAATACCTGTTTTCCACCAAATCCTTCTGCGCTGGGACAAAGCTGGCACCTGGGGGGGCAGGTGGGAAGGGGCAGGTGCGGAGTCACCATCGACACCTTGGCCGCCTTCAGGAGGTCAGGGGCTCGGGCAGGGAACCTTTCCTCTTTAGCGCTCAGTCTTGGGCTGCGTCTGTTTTCATAAGGTGGCCCCAGGTAGGGGCTGCTAAATGTGGGTGTGGCTCTCAGGAGTCATCCTCCAGGGCCTCAGCGGGGAATGGAGGGGACCTCAGGGAGCTGGGGGAGGCCCCACTGTTTCTGTGACTGAGACAGAGCTTTGAGGAGGCCCCAGAAAGAGAGGACACAGTGGGGCCAGTGGGGCCAGCGGGGCAGACGTCTGATGGTGCGAGGTGAAGAAATCAGTCTCCAAAAGGCCAGGTTACTCCAAGAAACAGGATGAAGACGAGCGAGGGAGGCACTAGTCTCTGCCTGAACCCTTCACACGGGCACGGGCACTGTGGGCAGCTCGGGCAGCCTTGTTAGGAAGCCTCCTATTGGCACTGTGGCCAGCCCAGCGGACACATCTTCACTCATGTCCCCAGGGGGCTGCTTTGGGGACTCTGGGCTGGCAGAGGGAGATGGAGTGTCCGCTCTTCCTGGACACAATGCTCGCCTTGAATTCACGGCTGAGAAACGTTGCTGCAGCAGCCATCCTAGCATCAGATGCCTGCCTGTGGCTACGAGATCAGACCAGGCATCCCAGAAAGGGCTGCCACTGGGAGCCACCGGAAGGCTCTCCCCAGGCCCATCCCTTCTGCCATTTAACTGTGACCTGTGCTGGGGCAGACTTGGACTCGGTCCTCACGGCCTGCACAAGACTGATCTCCTCCCACCCACGGCAGGCCAGTCAAGGTCCCTCTCACAGGAGACACGGGAGCCCTTTGGCTGAGTCAGGATCCTTCAGCTCACTCTGTGGTCCTCCAAAGGCTGGCAGCTGGGGCGGGGGGAGGGCAGGGACCGTGGGATGGAGAAAGATGTGGGCAGGGGAAAGGAAGCGGTGGTCGAATGTGCTAGGGAGACGCTTGGAGAGGACAGAGGCAGGAGAGATTCTACACAAGGCCAGGCAGAAACCCAGAGAGGGCCTTCGCCCTCTACAGCCCCTGACCGGCAGAGCGGAGGGACAGTCCTGCGGGAAAGACTCAGCTTCCTTCTCAACTCTCGCCACCCGTAGAGGCCCCACATTTTATGAGCACTGAGAATGAACGGCCTGCCGCCTTCAGATTCCCAATGGTCGTGTGTTGGGGGCCATTGACCCTTTCATTCTAAAGTGATAGAGACGGCACTCCACCCACCGCTGGCCATGGGGCGGGGCAGGAGGCTGCAGAGGCCGGGCTCCTGATCATCCCTGCTCCTCAGGGAGCTCTTCCTCCCGTCCCTGCGCTGTCCACAGTTGTCCAGCGGGAGCCCAGGACATCTTGGCTGAGAGGGAGGGAGGGAGGAAGGGGCAGCTTCTGAGGTGGTGAGCTCACCTAGTGTCAGACACAGTGCACGGAGCCTGGAGGGGACCCGGCGTCCTCTGCACTCAGCCTTGGGTGCCATCTCTGCTGGCCTGTGCCTCAGTGTCCCCTGTAGAGGGGCTCACAGGGCTGAGAGTACAGTCCTGTGACCTGCACTACTTCTCCTGGGAAAGGTGGGACCATGGTGCCATTTGTAGCCATCCAGTCAATGAGCTATTTTAAGCCCCTCATGCTTGCTCTGGTCTCCTTTATGAATTTACTATATCCGTCCTCGAGAAACTTATGGTTCAAAAGAAACAAGACACGTCACACAAGTGATCAGAGCCGTGGCTCTGAATCTCCCTTCATCCTCGGCCCCTGTTACAGGCAGCGTCAGAATGAGTGTTCCCCACGCCCTCACCCTCCTCCCAACAGTGTCTCCAAGTCAGAAGAGATTTTGGAAAGCAAATGAGTGAAAATAATTTCAACAGAGGCCTAGCTTTGATTCCACTTCAAAAGTTTTAATAGAAGTAAGTTATTTCCAAGTTTTGTGTTCTAGCAATTTCCTTTGAAGGCCTCCTAATGGAAAATGGTTGTGCACTGATATGTAAGAATTAAGTCTAAAATAATATGATAATTGTGGCTTTTGTCACCCTTATTATTGACTCAAAGATCCATGTGCACCTTACATGTGCAAAACAAGCTATAAATTAGTTTTCATATCACAAAATTTCCCAAGAATGTACAATAAAAGTCAAGAAATTATATCCAATCATATATCAATTGAATTACTTATAACCAAATAATTTCAAAAGCAAAATTATAAAAATACAAGCAAGTAGGGGCTGGGGATTAAGCTCAGTGATTAGAGTGCTTGCCTTGCAAGCACAAGGCCCTGAGTTCAATCCCCGGAACCACAAAAAAAAAAAAAAAAAAAAAAAAAAAAAACTACAAGCAAGTCTTTTTATAGGAAAATAACTATTTTATGTGAAGTGAACATGCATGTTTATTTAACATAAGAGGGGACAAAGAGCTAAAAGATCCTTCTTAGCCAGATATGGTGGCTTCTGCCAGTAATTCCAGCTACTCAGGAGGCTGAGGCAGGAGGATCACAAGGTCAAAGCCAGTAGTAAGACCTTGTCCGGTAAGATGACAACTTAGAGAAACTCTGTCTCAAAATATAATAAAAATGGCTGGGAGTGTAGCTCAATGGTGGCGCACTTGCCTAGCATGCATGAGACCATGAGCTCAATCTCCGTTACTGGATAGGGGGTTGTCCCCCCAAATATGTCCTTAATTGTCCTCAAAGTCAACCAAGAAAGATACCCCGCAGTTGCCATAGTTTTCATGCTCCAAAGGTCTTAAGGTTAAGAAATCTCAAATTAAACTTTTGGATCTAGAAGCAGTCTTGTGTCAGCCCCCAGGCTGTCAGGGCGCAGAGTGGGGATGAGAGATTGTCCCCCAAAGTGGAGGTGGCATCAGCCATGTGCACCTCTGCTGTGGGTTTCCGTCATACACTAAGGGCCAGCGTGGGCTCATCTCCATCTTTTCCCAGGTGAATGAACCTGGTGTGTTTGGGTTTAGTCCACTTTCCAAGCTGTTTCCTCTCCAGTTTTCCATGCAGCTTGGGTTGAGGAGCTCTGAATCAAATGCCAACTGCTCAGAGGAGAGTGGGGGAAAGTTACCTCCCCTCCCTGGTGGGGCCTGTGCAGGGACTCTAGGGCCACCCTGGCAAACCACCTTCTTCCATCCCCCAGATCACCCACTGAGCATCTGCCAGATCGGTGCCTGGACTGTGCCGGCCTTGGAGCTGGGTGTCAGACCCGGACCACACACGGGGCCGCGGAGCAGCAGTGAGCAGCTGGTGTGGTTCTGGGGTTCGGAGAGCAGCCTTAGCACTGAGCAGGGTGTTTCGGTTTGGAGAATGGGAGATGCGAGAGAGGTAGAAAATGTGGCTCCATGGTCAGGAAGCTTGCCGGAATGGGAAAGGCGAGATTTAGCATCTCAAAACAGTCAAGAAGCAGCCATGCTGAATTATCCAGTGCAGATACAGAAGCAGCATCAGCAAGAGGAGTTTGGCACACCTGGAGAGGAGCGGCGACCTTGACCATCAGTGGAACCAGGACAGGAGGGCGGGGCATCCCAGATGTGGGGTCAGCGCCAGTCCTGGCATGGAGGGGCAGGTGCTGGGGAGTCCCCAGAGAAGTGGATGTGGCTGGATGGAAGGGATGTGGACAGTGGACAGGGGTGGAAAATGGGGTGACAGAGTGTGAGACCCTGAAGCCACACGGCAGGGAGTGGGGAGGCTTTCGATGTGATGCAAAAGCAAAGTTGACACCCGCCCTGGGTGGTTTTGGAGCAGGGGGAGGCATGACCACCACTGGGCCATAGCGTGCAGCTGATCAAGGCGGAAGTGTCACATCACGTGACCTCCGTGTGGTCACAAAATCATGGGCAAGGACACAAGACGGGCCAGTCTCTGGCGCTCCTTGAACTAATCTAGACCCACCTCCTTTTTTTTTTAGTTTGGTTTTCATTTCCAGTTAATTCCCCTACCTCCCATTTTCAAAGTAGCAGATAATTTAGAAAACTCTATCAATACAGAAAAGAATACAGAATCAAACCAACCCAATTCTTCATCCGCCTCCCCAAAGAACCAGTGCTACTAGAATCACCTATCCCTCCCAGGCTTTAGTTTTATGCACTAGTTTTTTTTGTTTGTTTGTTTGGTGTTTTTTTTTTTTTTTTTTTTTTTTTTTTTTTTTTTTTTTT
>PVJO010002515.1:0-13669 GCA_004026905.1 Hystrix cristata | reverse complement strand
TATTTGGAGGTAAAAGTAGGACTCTCACTTGAGCCCAGGAGTTCAAGGTCAGACTGTGGAACACACTGAGATTCCATCTCAAGAATTAATGAATAAATAAAAACAAAATTGAAATCACACCATATGCAGTTTGGACCTTACTGCTTTCATTTGCTAAACCATAGAAGTTGTGAATACCGTGTTAACCTAATATTTACTGAGTACTTCACACTGAACCAGTGCAGCCGATGCGCCACAGTGAACACAGCACTCTCCGTATCCCTCAGTCCCAACGGCCCCACAGCCCAGTCAGGCTTTCGATGCTTTGCCTCATCTAGCACAGCACGGTGCAGCCTCTGGGACGGAGAAGGGCAGCCAGGGGCCTTAGCACAGCTGGGTTGAGAACTCTCGTCCTGGTAGGGACCAAACTGCCAGTGTCCAGCCTCCCTAATTATCAGGGGAGGAGGGGAGACTGAGGCCAGCAGCTTTCCAGGTGGCTCCCAAGTTCTGCACCAAGATGTTTAAAAGTTGAGTCCTCAGAAGTCACAAGAGGCAGTCTATGAGGATCTGAGCCAGTTGGAGGTCGCCAGCAAAGAAGGGATCTTCTGGGCAGGCATTGGAGCCCCACATCCAGAGGGGTCTTCTCCCATCCTGGGTCTGTGTGGGGAGAAGCAAGGCGGCTTGGGTGACCTTTCATCTGGCCCTGCCCACGTGAGGCTGGGATCAGGGTAGGCTCTGGGTAAAATGGCCAAGGTCATGGCCTTTGGCGTCTCCTGGGTTTACCATCCCTGTTCACTCTTAGGATTCTGATAGAGGAGGGAAGTAATCTGATACACAGTTTCCCAGTGAGCATTGGTGGGGGGGGACAGAATCTAATATGTCACCTCTCTCAGGGTACTTTCCACTTGCAGAGATCCTTGGAGACCAAAACACCTCCATCCAAAGATATTTTCAGCAGGAGAAGCTTCCTGGTGTTTCCCAAATTACAATAGTATTGCCAAGGTCCTCTTCCACCTGAGTGCCACAGGAAGAAATTCTGAAACCCAGACTAGAGTCTGGACACCCTGTGCCTAAGCTGCCAGGTTTGGGAGCCAAGAAACCAGCACACACCGTCTGGAGATTTGTAAGAATTTAGCGAGATTGTACACACACAAGGCTCTTAGAATCACACCCAGAAATAGCTTTCAATATTTGTTAGTTACTAGCCATTATTTTTGTGAATTATCCTTTGCATGTATGTATGTATGTATGTATATAGTGCCATTTTATCTGTACAACATCCCAGTGAATTAAGTATCACTGTGCCCATTTTATAGATAAAGGCATGTAAGAGGTTAAACACACAGCTAAGTACTGCTATATAGAGCCTGGAGCCCTTTGGAAGGATTTGCTGATCCGTTTGCCCTCCAGGGTTTCCAGAGCCCGCAGGAGATCGACCCTGGGCCTGCTGCCTCAGCAGGTGGAAGGGAAGCCTGAGAATCGGTGCCTACCCCATGACCTCGGAGATGGTGCCAGCTGCCCAGGAAAGGTGCTATTTCAACTCACCGACACTGCTAGTTACCAGTGACATTTCACTCCTGCCAACTCTGTGTCCTCTGAAGGAGGAAACTGGGATGACTTTCCAGGGGAACTCTTTCAATTTCAAAAAATATATGAAAGTAGAGGAAAAACATAGTGATCCACATGTATATATTTTAGTATGCTTTTCTAAAAAGCAAGGCTTCTTTCATTAAAATCTAACCATGATACCATTATCCTACCTACACAACATGAAGTATTTTCTTAATATCAAGTACCTAGTTCATGTTTAATTTCTCCAGCTGTCTCACTCTTTTCTTTCTTCCTTTTTACCTTACAGTTTGATCCAGCTAACTTACATTTGTCTCTCTGTTTTCTGTAGTTTCCTCCCCACCTCCACCCCCTTACCTCTCCCTTTATTTCCTTGAGCTCTATTTGTTGAGGAAGCTAAGTTGTGTGTCCCATAGAATTTCCCACACGCTGGATTTCACCGATTGCATCCCCTTGACTCTTGTGTGTTTGCATACATGGGCAGTTGGGCCTGGAGTCTTGCCGAAACTCGGGTTTGATCTTATAGCAAAAATACTTGAAGGTGGCTCGTGCACTTTCTCACAGACTCGTGATGTCACCTGCTCTTTCTTTTGCTGATGCCAAGAGCCGCTGACAATCATGTCTGTGGTTGCTATTTCATTAGGGGTGGTCTCTTTTTTCATTTATTCACTGGGATATTTCTGCAGGGAGAAACTTCATCCCATCAACTCTTTGGTACCCTGATGAGTACCCAGAATAAATGCTAGATTCCTTCCTTTTATTGATAATAACTGGTTATTTACAGATAAGATGACATGATGCTGTGCCAGAGAGAGGGGTGGAGTGTGGGTACAGCGGAACAAGAACAGCCGCGAGCTGACCCTCGTTGATGTTGAGTGACAGGGGTGGGGGGTCCGTTGTATTGTTCTGCTGCTTTCGTCTGCGTTTCATAATTTTATAATAAAAAGGAATCTTTTTTTAATAAAAAGGGATCTTTCAGTAAAGATTTTGACAAAAATTAAGTAACAATTTGGTTCCCTAGTACCCTCCAACAGTGGGGTTTTAAGGTCATGACCAGTGAATGCACAGACTCAGACTTGTTCAAATATACTGCAGGGTTTGTGCTGTTGATGATGCTGCTGAAGTTGTTCCGTCATTGATCGTGGGAACCTGCTCAACTTGGCTCCCATATTCTTTTTAGCACAATCCAGTAGTTTTTGAGAGCGTCTGTGCTCTCAGTGTGACAAGAAGTCCCATTTGTGTTGTCTATTTCCTACCCAAATGCGGGCTCAGCGAATTCTTCGAGGTAGGCCTGCTATCTTTTTGCTAAGGGTCTTTTCTTTGGCAGCATGACTCTCATCATTCCTGCCTGGCCACTGCTATCTAAAAAGATCTCTTTGATCTCCCGTTAGACTCTGTGGCCAGGAGCAGAATTTTCCTCCCCACACACCACCAAGGAAGCAAGCTCCACCGCCCTCTACCCCAACTACCGCTGCTCCCCCGCCCCCACCAAGCAGGTGTCTCAGGGTGCGTTGACTGCACTGGTGGGTGGGTGGAGGGGAAAAGAGATTAAAATCTGACTTTAAAGCCTCAGGCAGTAACTTGTTTGAGACTGGCTCCCCCTCCCCACCTCAACCCCCACCCCTAGACCCAGTGCCAGGAGAAGGAGAGTAATGAGAATATTCATATCTCCATCTATCTATAATTAGGCAGATTTATCTTGCAAACTGAATCTGAGGAAAGACACACTTAGGGAGGAGGCAGTGGGGTGCCTCTGCGTCACATCACTTTATCTAATCTCCTGGGGGTGGGTGCTGTACGGAGCAGGCAGAGCCCTCCTCTGACGAGTGTAAGACTAAAAAGGACACAGACCACCAAAAGGAGGGTAGGCCATGAGCAGCCTTCGGATTTGCAGGATGCTACCAGAGAGAACACAGAATGTGCTGGTTAATTCCCAGGGCTCAGCCAGGCAATCTGTGGGGTCCATGTGAGACAGAGGCCAGTGACAAATGAAGCCACACCGCAATAGCGTGAGGGGCCACCGTGCACAGCAGGAGAGGAGTCCTCGAGGTGTGGGAGATCTTGAGGTCTGACTAGACACACACACCCTTTTGCAGAGCAGGTGACCCTTGGACAAAAGAGAGCACAGATGTGCACAGAGCGTAGAAGAACAGGTCCAGGACCCGCAGCTCTGTGAAGTCACCTGCTGGGTGCACTGGGCCTGGGCATCCCTTCCTGTTTCTTTGCAGTGGGGATCAAAAGCCCTCCTCCTTCTCAAGGCTGTTGTGGCTGGGTGAGCTCTGTGAATCCCCAGGGTGGGGAAGGCAGAGTGAGTCCTCGCGTCTCTTCTGTGCTCCCCTGAGCACAGGGAGTCTGCAGATAGGCAGGAAGACTCATGCTTGCCCTCAAAACAATGTCCAGGCTGCCGCTGCTTTCAGCAGAGTGGAGGAAGTGGCAGGCAGAAGGAGGAAGAGAAGGAGGTGCTGGGTGCAGCTGGTCATCTCAGGGGCAGAACCATTCAGGGGCCAGACAGGAGTCTGAATTAGAAAGGCCTCACAAGAGAGTGCCTGTGAGACCACAGGGGCGATGACCATGTGTGCAAAGCTCAGAGATTTCCAGTGGCAGAAGATGCCCAAGGAGTATTCACCCGGCACCTCCCAGGCTGAGCTGTGGGGCCTTGTGCTGAGAAGGCAGTCAGGGCGAGGGGCAGGCCATCGAGGGCCCCAGATCCGGAGCCAGAGCACCAGCAATTGTTCACTAGTCCTTGGTGCCAAATAGATACAGTGTGTGATGGGGGCAAGATCAGACACAGCAGCAGCCTCTCTCAAGAATGTACAGGGCTGGGGACATAGCTGAGTAGTAGAGAGAATGGTTAGCATGCATGACGGCCTGGGGTCAATCCCCAGTTCAAAAAAGAAAAGAAAAGAAAAGAAAAGGAGTACATGGTCTGGTGCTACTTAATGACATCTCCAACAACGGCCCTCATAGACAAAAGTGATCTAGTGAGATTACACTCCCTACCGATGCTGTATAAGTACACGCTATGATGTTTGTACAATGAGGAAATAGACTAAAAATGCATTTCTCAGAACTATCACCATTGTTAAGCAATGTGTGGCTATATATACACTTAAATCATCTCTGTCAGCTGCCTCCACCCGCTGTGATTTTTCTTTAAAGAAAACTACCATAAATACACAAGTTACAGGAAGATCTGATTTTAAAGGCAGCAAAGTCCTAATGGAAGCATAATGATGCTCTCCCTAAATTGGCACCAAACAGCAGTGTTGCCTTTATTGTTACCTCTTCCTTTGAAAAATCCACAATATAGCTTTTTAAATTTTACTGTATTGACAAAGATGAGATGAATTTTGCTGGGGTGTGTGTGTGTGTGTGTGTGTGTGTGCACACTTATGAATATAATTCTACCTACCTGGGCTGCTGCTTGAAACACCTCCTAATTTTTAATTGTGTTTCTTCAGGACACAACTGAAAATAGTAGCCACAAAAAACTATCAGTGAATATGTATTTGATCTGAAAATGAGGATTTTTCCTAGCCATATGTGCAAAAGCAAAAAATTTACTACTTAAATTTTTATTTGTTAAAGGTAACAGATGAAAGGTAGATGGCAAAGTGGGAATATTCACAATATATGTGATTGGAAAATGATGAATATTCCTACAATGTAGCTTGTTCTTAGAAATCACCTTGTAGAAACGCACATCAAAAGTAAAAACAAAACACATCAAACAAAACAAACACATCACCAATTTATAAAATGAGAAATGCACATAAAGAAAAAGCATGAAAACATGCTAAAATTATTTTTAATCATCAAATGCAAATTTTCGACACAGATTCTGTGTTTTGCTTACTAGGTTGATTGTGATATTTTGTTGTTTGTTGGTGTAATGATAATATGCAATACTATGAGATTGTAACAAATCAGATTCTCTCAAAAACTGCTGAGTATAAGTCAATACTATCTTTCTGGAAATAATTCATCCCTAAGTTTAAAGAGTCTAAAGCATTATTTTTTTTCCTTTTGGCTACAAATTTTCACATGTCTTAATTTATTATTATGAAATAATTGGAGGAAGGCTGAAGGCATGACTCAGAGGCACCGCACTTGCCTAACGTGTTTGAGCCTGTGGGTTTGATCTCTAGCCCCAGAAAAATAAATAATAATAGTACTAGTAATACTAAATGAAAGAAAGAAATGATCAGAGAGAAAGAAAAATATCTATGTTCAAGGGTGTTTATTGCAACACTCTAGTACTAAAAAGTCAACAATAACTTATATTTCTGACAGTAAGGGGTTAGCTAACTAAATTATTATTATATAGCAGTACCTCAAAATAGTAAAAAATCAGTAGTCCTAAGAAAAAACAAGAAAACAGAAGCCCTAGGATACTACCTCAATTTAAAAATTTTAAATTTTGTATTAAAATAAACATTGGAAGGAAACATAGCAAAATTATTATGTTTAGGTGGCTGAGATCATGGATAATTTCTATTTTTTCACATTTCCTATATTTTCCATTTTAATAGAATTACTATTTTTATTCCTACAATCAAAAAGTCATCTAGCAAATAAAAAAAAATGTCCCCCAGTTTTTGACTTGAGAAATCAAATTCCTCCTAATGTAACCCAATGACCCCAGGAAGAACAGGCCGGGTAGGGGAGAAATTAGGAGATCGCCAAGGACAAGGAAGCCGCCATCCCTCTGATGTTGGATTTCAGGCCGGGGCTGGGGCTGCCGATAGAAATGTGGGGGTCAACAGCATGTGAGGGGATTTTAAAATCCTAAGAATGAGTGAAGTCACAAAAGGAGTCAGCTTCAGAGGAGCAGAAAAGGGGTCCAGGGCTGGACTCTTGAGTCTCCCAGGACATCTGGGAGAGGTGGGGACATCAGCACAGGAGATAGAGGCCCTGCGGTCACCTCAGCACCCACAGCAGGCCCTGGGGACAGGCTGCAGGCACGGCGAGCAAACAGGCAACGCCAGCACTGCTTATTCTAAAACCTCAGAGCATTCGCCTGAGTGCTTTATCTTTTGCTCTCCTTTCAGGCCCAATTCCTGTGTGTGTGTGTGTGTGTGTGTGTGTGTGTGTGTGTGTGTGTGTGTGTGTGTGCGCGCGCGCGCGCGCACGCACGCATTGTTTTTAAAAAGAAACTTGTGTCTGGATAACAAAAATGTTAGATTAAAAAATGCAAACTCAACACTTGTGACAACCTTAGTGAGCTGTTAAAGGCACAGGGGGCTGGGGGTGCTGTGACAGCCACTGGAGTGCGCTGGGAAGCGATGTGGCCCTGGTTTCTATACTGATTGTGTTCTCTGTCTTTCTTGATTTCCTTGATTAAATGTTTAACAGGATCTTGCAACTGGAATTCAAGTGAATCTCCATCCTCCAATCCAGCTCATTTGCCCTGTAGGCCCTTGGTTTGGATTGGGTGCATCAGAACTATTTAAATGGATTTAGTCCCAGAAATTACACAAGTATGAATCTTGCCTGCCAAACTTTTACATTTTATTTTACTTTACTTTTTGTTGTACTTTATTTTATTTTTGAGAGAGGGTCTCACTATGTAGTTCAGGCCGACCTTGAACTCATTATGTAGACCAGGCTGGCCTTGGCCTCATGGCTATCCTCCTGCCTCAGCCTCCTGAATGCTGGGGTTACACATGTGTGTCACCCGGCCAAACATTTTACAAAGGTTCATTTCAAAACCAGGTTATACCTTTTCAGTTGTAGGACCCCACACTGTTTGGGTTTGCAGTGTGCTTACTCCCTATGTTTGGCCTCCTTCCCTGTCTGGAAAGAGAAGAGAACCCTTTCTGTTCTTCCTAAGCAGACAGGCAGACTAGGAAGGGAGCTCTAAATGTGGCCATGTGTTGGTTTTGCGGAAGCAGATGGTGGGGTTGGAGAGGGAAGCGGGAGGAGAATGAGAGGACCCGTGAGCTTCGATTTCCCCTTGGGAACGAGGCCTCTAGGGTTCGAGGGCTCTAGCCCTTCTCCAGGAGTGAGCGATCCAGGCTCACAGGCAAGTCGCCAAACTTACTGAAGGGGAGAAGAAGGGAGGCACAGAAACAGACGCGCCGGGCTACCAGCTGGCTGGGAGGAGTCTCCCCC
The DNA here is from genome assembly GCA_004026905.1 of Hystrix cristata. Taxonomy (NCBI): domain Eukaryota; kingdom Metazoa; phylum Chordata; class Mammalia; order Rodentia; family Hystricidae; genus Hystrix; species Hystrix cristata. The sequence continues at coordinate 6,007 of PVJO010002515.1, read as the reverse complement.
TTAGGCTGACGGATGGTCTCTCAGTGTCAGAGCTCCCATCAGAGGGCCTGAGTAGGAGAGGTTTGAAAAATGGCTCAGATGAAAAAATTGACTCTGTTCAGTAATAAATTATAATGATCCTTTGTATGTGTGGAGCATTCTTCAATGGAAGGAGCACCAGGTTCTTTATGGATATTAACTCACCTTTCTCACAGTAGAGAAAAGATAATGTTGTCAGTTCAGTGGGTTTTTTAAAATCTTTTTTCTCCATGACTAGGGCAGGAGCATAGATAGCTATTCCGGGGATGTTTTCTTTTATTAATTTGGAGGCAATAGATCTTCATTTTTTTTTCTCTGCTGGAAATCTTTCCTTATTGGATATCACATAAGGAATTAAAAATGAATAATGATGCTTACAGTGTGTATGTATGTGCATTTATATGTCAGCGAGGGTGTAGTGTCTACATAAATATTTAATTTTTATGGTCTAAGCCTTCTCCCTCAGTTTTCATGGGCTAGAATTTATTAGCTACTGAACTGCAGAGCTATTATTATTTGTTTTTGCACCTAAATGATTTAAAAGTCAATTACGAATTGGCTAAGGGGGCTAGAGAATTGTGGCATGTAATATGGCTCCCGTACTTCCATCTGTTAGCAGATGTCTGGAACAAGGAAGTATCCACGGTGGGAAATAGCCCACCGCTGCACGGTGCTGATATTAAACTGGCCAGACAGTGGCCCTAGGTCACTGGGATATGAGTGGCTCTGCTGGGGTTCGCTGGGTGGGCTGGGGCTGGGCAGAGGATGATGGGGCCTGGACAGGCAGACAAATAAATTTAAGAAAGCAGAGCCCCAGGACTGTCCAAAACAATGAGCTAAAACTGGACAGGCCCAAGGAGAAGCTGCCTGTCACATCAGCCATCTAGGTCTGAGCTCTATACCCCTAGCTCATGTGACGATTAGAGATGGTGCCAACGGGCTCCATGCTCTCTGGGGAAGGAATGTAAACACTCAGTGCATTTCCTATTTATCTACAAAGTGCAAGCTGGACCGGTGGTAATAACCCATTACAATAGAATTATCTGCTGGACAGAAAATTCCTCTATGGAATTGTCTTTTGAACATTCCAGACAGGAGGCGAGGTTTCCAGTTGTAAAGGGAGGGGAAAATAGCAAGGCAAAGTCCCCAGCCAGGTTGGGTTTTTCCATTGTGTGTGCATGAAGGGCTACAGAAGAGCAAATGATGTTAACCTTGGAATCAGCCAGAAGCAAATGGCAAATCTTTGTTAACAAGCTTGGAGCCCACAATACATTGTAAAAAGTGAGAGTGCGCTGCAATGAGCATTCGTAATCAATCTTTGGTTGCATGTAAGTTCTGATCTGGAAGCTGAAAAGGATAAAGCACTTCTGGACCAAGAGTCAGTCCCTCAGATGCCTTTGCACGTTAACTAGCTAATCATGGTGCTCTCATGGGCTGGGCTCACATCAGCTGGTCATCACTTACCAGTCTTCTCAGTGGTCCGCCCCTCAGACACTGCTGCACAGCAGAACTTATAAACATACACACAGATGTATGTATGTAAATACATATACGTGTACACATATCCACACATACAAATGATTTCCTTCCTAAATGAAACCGAATTAAATTGTATTTTCAATGTTTACATGGTTTTTAACAGTAAGGGAAAAAAAATCAAAGATGAAAAATCAGAGCAGAGGAATATTCTGTAGGTTATCTATCCCCCCAAAAATTAGCTCCAAATTCTAATATTTAAAAAAATCTAATGTGGGATGATATAAAGACAAATTTAAATTTAATATACAAAATGACCTTACACCTTGGGTCAGCCTAACGACGGGTCGATTTTGTTGTCATTCTAAAAGAGGTCAGAATTAATGCTAAACAGAAAATTGTGCAAGAGGGAGGGGGATCTTCCTTCAGCTACTCTGTTTGATTTGGGGTCTCCTAAGAACCACAACTGGTTCCAACTGTGATATCTATGTCGAGCAGCAAACTCCAAAGCCGCAACTGGAGCTCCTGATGAAGTTAATTAAATCTGAGGCACAGTATCCACAGCTAGTTGATGCCAGAATAAATCTAGTGTGTTGTCAGCAGGCTGAACTAGAAGCACAGAGCTCCAACAAGAAATTGCTATGCAGTAAATATCACTTAAATTCCCCTCAAAGTTGGAGCTGGTGTCAAAGTCCAAAAAAGCAATATTCCCTGGCAACTGCTGTCAGGAGTGCGTGCGTGTGCCTGGCCATGTATCATCTGAACACTCAAATTAGCAGAGGAGAAAGATAGTGAGTTAATATCACCCAGCTGGCTGCTCAAAGAACTGCTTTAACTGCAGCCAGAGAAATATGGAGAGGGCACGGCCAGCCATCGATGACCTCCAAATGACTAGGTGCTCAGAATTCTCTGGCAGCCTGGGCTAGATAAATAATTCCTGCTGCTGTGAAATAAATGAATTCTCCCAAATATTTCAGAAAAATCAATTCTTTCACTTCCCAGGCACAGGGCTACTAGGAGCTGGCGAAACAGGGCAGGCGAAGAGGGAGGTGGAGGGAATCAGAGAGGCTTTCTGTCTGGTAGATCTCGGGTCGTGAGGGGCTGCCCACCCCTGGGAGGTTGGCTTGTGGGGTGCAGGGGTGCTCTTCCAAGTATGGTGTATGAGGCTCCCAAACCTGTGACTCTGTGTCTGGACTGGACTTTGAAAGGGCGAAAGAAGATTAGGAAGACAGGAAGGAACTGTATGGACAGGGACATTAGGGATGAGAGAAAAGACAATGAAACCAGTAAGAAGGAAATAAAAGCTGGAGAGAGATGGAATAATACTCTGCATTTTTTTGTTTTTTGAGGTTTTTGTTTTTTTTTTTTTTGGTGCTGGAGATCAAACTTGGGGCCTTGTGCTTGTGAGGCAAGCACTCTAACCACTGAGCTAAATCCCCAGCCCTGGAATAATACCACGTAACTCTCTAAAGTCTGCTTTTTTTAACCCATTGCAGATGAATGTGGCAATCTTGGAATCTTTTCAGAAAGAGCACTATTACTCTTTCCCTTTAGTTTTTGTGCTTTTACTAAAAATTTTGTCTTTAAAACAGATAACTGAAGTTTGGGGTTAGTGTTGTCGCCCTGGGTGCCTAGGTGTTCCAGGGCTAGACCAACCACAGGAAAATTCTCCCAGCTTCACCACTCATGCTGCTCAGCCTCTTTCTGCCTTCAGAAAAGGAGTGGGGGCTGAGAATGAGAAAAGCAGCCCTGGGGAGCTCGGGTGATTAGGAGCTGACCCCCTTGCCAAAGCAAGAGGCAGCAAGCAAGTTGTGACCCAGACAGCAGCTCAAGCCCAGGAGTTTGCTAAGTGGACTATGTCTGAGCCAGTCTGGGAGAAGGCAACCCTCAGGGATGTTCAGAGTGAAACTGAGCTGTGCGTGGTGGAACACGACTGGAATCCAGTGCTCTGGCAGGCCGAGGCAGGAGGATTCCAAGTTAGAGCCCAGCCTGGGCAATTCAGTAATTTAGCAGGCCCTGTCTCAAAGTGAAACATAAAAGAAAGGGGCTGGAGATGTTGCTTAGTGCAAAAGTCCTGGGTTCAATCCCTAGTTTGTCACACACACACACACACACACACACACGAAGAAGAAAGAAAAGTGGAACTGAATTCATTCTCCTGGAAGGGAACCAGGGCTTTAGGAACCCACCTCTGTACACGGAGTGAAGTGTCTGTAAAAAGCCTACCAGAAACACAAGCTGGGGAAATAAATATGCTGCCTTCAGCAGAGCCCAGCTGAGGATGCAGAGACCTGCGGCTCCCTGCTGGGCTCCATTGGCCGTCCCCAGGTGATTTTTAACTCAAGGAGAGTGACATCTGCTTGGGGGAAATGATGAACTTTTATTTCCATTTATAAATTAGGCTCTTCAAAGGAAGGGAATTTAGAAACGATTTTATTATTGCCACTGAAAAGCCAATTGCTACGGGCCACAATTGGCACATTCTGCAGAAAAACAAGGCATAACCAAACACTCAATATATTCCACCACGGGAGTTTCCTTCTGAGGTAACTGTTACAGGCATGTGTCTCATTAGCCAGGGTCAGGATTTCTGAGGGCATTTTGTTGTCTCCAGTAATGAGAACACTGTCCCAGGGCTGTGTAATTCCTACTCAGGAAACAAAACGTGAAAAAAATCATTTTTTCTTCTTTCTCATTTCTCTGACCATCCCCCTATAAATTTGTAGGATCCATTTGCTGTACCCATAGAAAAAGGGGCAAACATTTTTTTGAACCTGGGTCTTGCTCTGTTGTCCAGACTGGCCTGGAACTCCTAGGGGGCCACCGCAGCCCCCCAAAAAATCAAGGACTACAGACACACAGCACCATACCGGGCCAGAAAAAGGTAAAGTCGTTAGCGAAACGAAACACTGGTTTTAATTCAAGCAATAGGCCGACATCTTATCGTAATAGTTTTAGAGAATAAACCTATGTTGCTCTGAATCCAACTCTAATCAGTGATTTTGATGAGCTCTATTCTTTTGAATCATTGCAGGTTTCATTTTGTTCCACAAAGTAATGACCCTTAGAATTTGGTGTTCGACTCATAAGTTACCAGAATTCAGTTCAAGTTCCCACTAAATTGGAAATCAAGAGAAAGGAGACACAAGTTGTAAACCTAGATTCTAAATATCCCGGTGGACTAACTCCACGAAGCTGTCTTTTATTGTTTTGTGAATAAGAATATATGTGTTTCCCTCCCTTTCCCCTTTTCCTTTCAAAAAAGAAATGATGACTTTTTCAGGTCTCTGCTTTCCAATATGAGGGGCTTTGGGTATTTGAAGTCCGATGGGAGGCAGGAATGAGCGCTACTAATTGGGCGCATCCTGGTGTGCTTAAAATAAAGGGCAGCCGGTGAAATTGTGGGATTCTGAGCTTGCTGTCTGGAGCTGGCCTGTCTGGGGCTTACGAAAGGCTTGCTGGCCCCAGGCCATAGATCACGCGCAGACTGACTGCATTCCCCGCACGTCCCTGCAGCGGAACAGATAGTGTGACCTCCTGTGCTGAGAGCCAAGGGGGGGTCGGGCTCCACGGCATGCACGAAAGCTGCACAGGGATGGAGGAAGGGTTGCCAGGATGGTCTGCTGACTGCCTGTCCTCCAGTCAGCTAGATTAAACAAAAGAAGCAGCCCCCAAATCCGCGAGGCCAGAGTGGCGAGGCAACAGGTCACTCGAGGCTGTCCTAAGGGACTGGCGGCAACGCTTCCTCTGGCAGTGACCATTTGGTGAAACAGAAGAGGAGACACAAGCTCAGATGATGGAGAGAAAATAAGACTGATAGAGGAGGATGGGGAGAGGTGAGGGAGAGAGAAACCAAAGGGAGGGAGCCTCCTGGCCTAAAGGCCTGAAGACGGGGTGGATGGCCCGGGCAGGGGCGGGTGGAGACAGCCAGCAGGAGACCTTCTGCTCCACGGTTGACATTAGAAGAGAATCCATCTGGGGGAAGTGGCCCGGGTGCTTCTTGGTTTGGGGGTGTCTGGGGCTCACACAGGGCCCTACACATCTCTCCCAGCAGGGACGGGGCTGGCCCCGTGCGGTGAGCCTCCTTTCCTGCTTTGGACACTCATCTGGGAGAGGCCAGGCGTGCCCCGGTGCGGCCCTCTGCGGGCCGGTCCTGTGTGAAGGCAGAAGTCTACACACATGGGCTCCTACCCAGGCACACGCAGACACTCCACTGGGGCACAGCCCTGGCAGGATGGCACAGTGTTGGTGCTGGCTGCTCAGGCCTGCTCCCTGACCACACTCACACTGCTGCTGCACTGCCTGGCACACGGGGCCCCTCCTGGGTCACAGCTGAGTCTCGGCGCGGGGCTCCAGGAATGCCAGGCAGTGAAGCCAGAGCAGCCTCAGACTCCAACTTGGTCCTCGTCCTGCCAAGTGACAGAAAGTGTGAGGGGAGAGAAGGGACAGAGGACATCTCCGGGGGGAGAGACTTGGGCTCAAGTGACTGCTTCCTTTGCCTTTGCTCAGCTTT